>CAKNYM010045862.1:47697-70743 GCA_932195095.1 Andricus curvator | reverse complement strand
GTTGTCGTCTCTCAGCCAATCGGCGGGCCAGTAGCCGCTCTCACTGCCACGAGACCTCCGTGCTCGAGCTGCCGAGTAGAGAGTAGAGACTCAAGCAGTCAGTCGTCTCACGATTTTTGGGAGGATAGCAACCTACGGACGTGTTGGTGTTCAGTGGCAGTGTGAAGTGTGATTGTGTGGCCGTGTACGTGCTGTCACCGAGCCGTGCTGGACTCACATTTTCGTGTGAGCAACCCAGCGCATCGGTATAAACCAGCGCACGCCGCCCCTTCACTCGCGGGCTTACAGCCCCAGCACTGCGAGTCCGGTTCGCCTTTTTCTTTTCTTTTTTTCCTTTGTTGTGTAGTACCGCGACTCTCCGAAGCGTCCGAGGGCTCTACAAGTGCCACCCACCCGTCCACTACCGTCGCCCGGAGAGCTGGCTGTATTGCAACCCCCATTGTCCTCGGGGGAGCCTTGCGTGGCAGAAGAAGCTCGGGTAATCTCGCCGGCCAGATCAGAAGCAGGGCTCTCTACTAGACAAGACAAGTCACCCGCTGCCGTGACTCCTGCCCGACAGCCGATCGTCGTATCGGAACCTAGATCAAACAAATTACTTCTCTGCGCGGATACGACGCCGGAGACGCTCTCCTTCCGCGCCGCCCGGGCCGAATCATCCCGGCGTCACATGCATTTCGGTTAAACCCACATGACAGGCTCTCCGTGAGCATCCTTCGTTTCTAAAAAAAAGCTCTTCACCGGATGACCACCCACCAACCCTCCCACTCCGGGTTGGTGAGGCGCTTAGGGTAGTCTTGTCTACTGTTCCTTAGCCTAACTCCTCTCCTTACCTATCCAGCTTTTCCTCTCCCCCCCGGAACAAAAATTAAAACACAATAGCCGCACTCGGCGTCCACTTTCCTATCTCTCTCCATCGTCCTCCCTGTAATGGACGGTCTTTCTGCGTGGCGTCGCCTTATGAAAGGTGACATTAAACGGGTCACATTACCCCTACCCGCTAGCCAGAAGAACTTACCGCAAGGTATGAAGCATTTGGACTCGTGGCTTAGCGGAAGGACCCCCGCTCAGTCTCAAAACCGTCCCGCTAGGCAAAACTAGTCGGGGCCCCATTTGTGCCTGGTTTCTGCCACACGGGGTTTTTCTTCTCTCTCTCACTGCTATTAGAGAGATAGCCGCATCACATCCTCCGCACGACGTACGCTCGCTACCACTTTCTCCCCCCCCTATTTTCCCTTCCTCCTCCCTTCTCACTTCCTCTCACTGTTTATTCTACCCCTCCACACTGTGGACAACTGCCGGGTAGATAACAATTTGGCGGCCCAAAACGTAGGGCTTGATTTACTCGAATCAATTTCCACAGAGTTGGAAACAACCCCCCCACAAGAGTTTCAAATGATTCGCTCTCCGAGCGCAAATCGCCGTGGAGCCGGCAGACCGACCACTAGAGCTATGGCAAACAGGACGCAATCGGTTTCCGAGTGTGAACCACAAATTCGGTGGCGCCTGACGGTGGTCCTCAATTTCAACCTCGTTGAGGAACCGAAGTCGTTCACCAAGTTGGTAAATCTGCACGCTTCACTCTTCCACGGTAGTGGGCGCTTAAAACAAACCCTGGCGAACGTTCAGCATGAAATTAAGCTGAAAGATGGACATCCGTTCCGCGAAGCACCTCGTCCATATTCCGACGAGAAACGTCAATACATCGACGTTCAAGTTCGGGAGATGCTTCGCGACGGAATCATCGAGCCCACTACCTCGCCCTTCAGCTCTGCAATCGTGATCGCCAGTAAGAAAGACGGCGATTACCGTTTCTGTGTCGATTACCGTCGGTTGAACGGAATGACCGTCGACGCACCCCAATGTCTTCCCAGAATACATGAGACATTGAAAGACCTAGGAACGGCGAAGATTTTCTCTACGTTGGATTTGAAGAGCGGTTACTGGCAGGTGCCCATGTCGCCTGGGTCACGCCAGTACAATCGCCTTTTCAACGCCTTTTGGACACAAAAACGCGCCTGGAACCTTCCAGAATTTGATGCGTCAGGTGTTGGCAGAATAGCGGGGCATCCACGCTATCGCCTACCTGAACGATATCGTCATTTACTGCCGTGATTGGGACGAACATCTTTTACATCTGGCCCTCGTCTTTGAGCGCCTCTCGATATACAGCCTCACCGTCTCTCCCACGAAATGTAGTTTTGGACAAACTGCACTCCTCTACCTTGGTCACGTCATTAGTACCGAGGGTAACTCGGCTCTGACAGGGCATATTGAAGCCATACGAGATGCCGTCCCGCCACGTACCCGAAGAGAGATGCGTTCCTTCTTAGGAATATGTAACTGGGTGAAAGAATATATTCCAAACTCGTCGATTATTATTCTTGCCCCATTATCAGACATGCTCTCTACCAAACGCCCGTATAAGATGACCCCAGATAACCTCAAACATTTTGAGATAGCGAAAGCCGCCTTTCAGAAACCCGTAACTCTCAGTCGACCTGATCCCGAACTGAGATTCGTCTTGCAAACTGACGCCAGTGCTCGCGGAATGGGGGCAGTCGTAATGCAATATGAATCGAATGGAAAACGGCGAATTATCTCGTTTGTCAGTGCCAAGTTCTCCCCGACAGAGGCCCGCTATCATTGCAATGAGCAAGAATGCCTTGCAATCGTCTGGGCCATAAAGCGCTATCGGCCGTTTTTGGAGGATCGACCCTTCACATTACGGGCCGATAGCAAAACCCTAACTTGGCTAGAGCGGCAAAAAGATACCCGAGAGAAGCTCACACGGCGGGACTTACTTTTGAGCCGGTTCTCGAGAACCGTTGAGCACGTTCCGGGCAAAAATAACGAGCTGCCCGATGCACTATCAAGGCACCCGAATCCGGACGAGCTATCACCCGGCGAGCCGGATATTGAGCAAATGCTGCCTCCGACCTCCTTGACCACTCGACCTGAGCACGCCGCGACGGCCCCAGTTCTCAGCGCGGTCGCACAACCGCCACTATTCAACGACGTAATCGAAGCAGAACAGGAAGATTCCGTCATATCCCGTGAAGTCGCTCGTTAGCACGATCTACGAAGGGCCCAGAACCTCACACCCGAAGACGCCACGTTTCTGGAACGAAATCGCCTAACAGAACGGGGATGGTGGCGCTGCGATGCCGCCAACAAGTGGAGGTTACAGGTTCCAGCCTGCATGAGGGACCGAGTGATGAAACAATCCGTTCAACACGGGAGTTGTTCTTTTGGCCAGGTATGTACAGAGAAATAAGGCGGTACGTAGCAGGATGCCATTTATGCATCTGCTGTAAACCGGTACGGGGAAAGCAACCCGACGATCAACGCTCGCGATCAGCGAAGAAAGCATGGGATACGGTTGCCATCGACCTTATGGGTCCGTATCCCCGTACCAACCAAGGCCACAATTTCATATTAGTGGTAACCGACCTCTTCACGAGGTGGGTAGAAGGTTTCCCCTTGAGGGCATCCGTTGCCCCAAAAATAATAAATAAACTCGAAGAGGAAGTCTTCAGTCGCTATGGCTATCCTCGACGAGTACTCAGTGATAACGGTCCTCAATTCACGGGCCACGCCTGGGCCGAGGCTAGTCGCCAATGGGGATGTGATTCGTGGACCACGCCGGTTTATCACCCCCGAGCTAACCCGACCGAACGGAGAAATCAGGAGTTGAAGAAAGGGTTAAGACTCCGCCTACGCCAGGGTAACCAGAAAACCTGGGATAGGCACTTAACCGATCTTCTCTTCGATCTAAGGCGAAGACGAAACGCCGCGACGGGCGTTACGCATAGCTATCTCCTCATGGGCCGCACTATACTTCGCCCAGGAGAATGGAGGCTACAACCAATGCCCGAAGAAATTGAGCGGACAGACGAACAACAAAACTGGGAGGCTGAGGCCCGCCTACGACAGGCCAAGTATCAGAAGAAGTACGCGACCGCACCACAAAGGCCACGCTACTTCCCAGGGGATTGGGTGTACGTGCCGAATCACCGGTTATTGAGCAAAATCGAGGGCTACCATGCCAAACTGGCTCCAGCCAGTTCAGGGCCCTTCCAGATCCCGGACCACAGGGGGGGATGACAAGGAAAGAGATACGGAAGGACTTATTACCGATGACTCGGGTGCCGACGAACAGCCGCATCAACAGCTCGACGACTTTTACCCTGTCGTAGCCGTCGACAGGGAGGAGTCAGATGACGACAGTTCGTCTCAACCACCGAACGAGGGCTCCGTCGGAACCGCCGACGGAGAGGAGAACCACGCGGAGAGAGACCCTGATCAACATAAGTAGGTTAACGAAATTCTTGTAAACCATCCAGGGTTAGGGGTGACTATTGACTCAAAAGGATAAGCAAACTCTATCCGGGAAGGGGTGGAGTTTGTTGTATGTCAGATGTAGATCGAGAACCTCGGAAAATCCAAGCAATTTGTCTACGGGATCTTTCACTCAAATTTCCAATAGGCAATTTAGGTGAAGGTCCTACGTGACAAATTGACGATTTCTCGAAGTTCCAAACGACGAGTTTGCTCATCCTAAATGAGTCACTCTATTGTCATAGACTTTCTCCCTCGGGCCTATTGACCTGTGAGTGCCGGAACATTCTCCTCAGCCACGTTTGAACACCGAAACATCACGTGCTACCGCCGTGTTTTCGCCTCTTTCGAAAACATTGCGGTAGGCCATGGCCATGTCAACACTATCTCTTTCTTCCTTTTTTTTCTGCCTTTCTCTTTCAGGGCGCACTGGCGGACCCGGGGAGCTCAACCAGCACGAGCACGCACTAGTTTTAGAAATATAGTAACCATTAAATGTTTAAAGATTTTTACAAAGGACCATTCTTGATTTTGTTTATTAAATATTAAAAAATTCACATAAATAGCAGATTGGTTTGAGGAGAGAACAAACGACGAAGTTAAGCCGTCGAAAAGTCGAGACTAAATTCTAACTCTAAAAGAGTTAATAAACAAATAATTATCCCCCCCCTCTTGTTTTATAAGGGTTTTATTCATTGTTTAGGGAATGCATGTAAATACATACAACCTTATCAGGAAAAATTATGTTGGGAATAAGTTCTTACTTTAAGACCGTTTTGTTCTAGAATTAATTAAGGAATATAAATTATTCTCTTTCAAGATATTAGAACGACTTCTCGAGATATGTTGTATATCATTATTCAACAAATTAATTAATTTAAATAACAACAGAATTGAATAAAATCTCTAGAGGTCGTTCAAATAGGTTTAGCCGCTTCCCGTTTGCGGAAAATTAAAGTTAATTTAATTTTAGGCTAGCTATTAATTTTTCATAAACTTTTATTAATTGTAAGTATTTTTGAATTTCATTTAAAACTTTACTTATTTTGAAGCAATTTAGATTAATATGGCCGCCGACGCGCGAAGGCTCGTGTAGTGGGCTAGGCAGGCTGTCCCCACCGCTTGGCTGCGACTCCGTTGTCGACTCGCAGCCAATCGGCGGGCCAGTAGCCGCTCCCACTGCCACGAGTCCTCCGTTCTCGGGCTGCCGAGTAGATAGTAGAGACTCAAGCAGTCAGTCATCTCACGATTTTTGGGAGGATAGCAACCTACGCTCTCCTCTCCTTCTGTACACTCATTCGGAGATAATAAATACCAGTCAGACTTCAGTCTAAAACTTAGTTTTCTTTATCATCACCACCGTATTATCGTTTCGAGAAACGCGCGCCAGCAACAACCGACAGGAGTTTCCTTGGTTTAATGTGTAACGTTCGTAATATATTTTTTCTTTTTATTCTAATCGTGTAGTGTTAGAGTTTGAACTTGGGTTAGTTTTCTTCTTTCGTTAATTTCGATAGTGTTGCTTCGGACGTGTTGGCGTTCAGTGGCAGTGTGAAGTGTGATTGTGTGGCCGTCGACGTGCTGTCACCGAGCCTTGCTGGACTCACATTGTCGTGTGAGCAACCCAGCGCAGCGGTATAAACCAGCACACAACGCCCCTTCACTCGCGGGCTTTCAGCCCCAGCACTGCGAGTCCGGTTCGCCTTTTTCTTTTCTTTTTTTTTTCTTTTTTGTGTAGTACCCCGACTCTCCGAAACGTCCGAGGACTCTACAAGTGCCAGCCACCCGTCCACTACCGTCGCCCGGAGAGCTAGCTGTATTGCAACCCCCATCGTCCTCGGGGGAGCCTTGCGTGGCAGAAAAAGCTCGGGCAATCTCGCCGGCCCGATCAGAAGCAGGGCTCTCTACTAGACAAGACAAGTCACCCGTTGCCGTGACTCCTGCCCGACAGCCGATCCAATCCCGACCAATCCTCCCACTCCGGGTTGGTGAGACGCTTAGGGTAGTCTTGTCTATTGTTCCTTAGCCTACCTGCTCTCCTTACCTATTCAGCTTTTCCGCCCCCCCCCCCCCGGGGCAAAAATTAAAACACAAAAGCCGCACTCGGCGTCCACTTTCCCATCTCTCTCTATCGTCCTCCCTGTAATGGACAGTCTTTCTGCGTGGCGCCGCCTTGTGAAAGGTGACATTAAACGGGTCACATTACCCCTACCCGCTAGCCAGAAGAACTTACTGCAAGGTATGAAGCAGTTGGACTCGTGGCTTAGCGGAAGGACCCCCGCTCAGTTTCAAAACCATCCAGCTAGGCAAAACTAGTCGGGGCCCCATTTGCGCCTGGTTTCCGCCATACCGGGTTTGTCTTCCCTCTCTCACTGCTATTAGAGAGATAGCCGCATCACATTCTCCGCACGACGTACGCTCGCTACCACTCGCTTCCCCCCGCCCTTATTTTCCCTTCCTCCTCCCTTCTCACTTCCTCTCACTGTTTATTCTACACCTCCACACTGTGGACAACTCCCGGGTAGATAACAAAAATATCCGGAAGGGCTTTATGCTCTTATTCAGATCCATATGATTTATTTGTTGTCTTTCGAAGAATTTTAGGAGGAATTTTGAAAATAAGTTTCTAATAATAGGAATGAAAAAACGAAGGAATTTGAGGTATTTTTCAGCAAAACTAGGAAAATTTGTCTGGAAGAAGATTTACAAGATACAAAAAACGGATTGAATTGGACATTTTGTTTCGCACTTATACAATCCAATATAATAGTTGGCATGCCTTTGCGAATGTAAGCAAGTTTTTCTTTTAGCTTTTAAAACCAAAGCAAAAATTGTATTTAGGGGAGAGTTGAAGTTCTTTCTAAAACTAACCTAGAAAGTTAGATACATCTAGATGAGATTAAATCCATCGCGGAATTAAGACTTCAATGCCAAAATGTTTTTGTTTAAACATTTACAAAAATTAAAAATTTACGAGACCATGTTATTTGAGTCCCTGCGTATAAATTGAGCTTTCTAATTACCTTTAAGACTGATAGTTAGAAACATAATCTGTTACAAAGTCATCTAGTATAACGAATTATGTAAAAAAAATTAAGCAAAAAAACATGTTTGCAACCATCCGTGGTCTCACTGATTCTTTCCTTTTTCTCCCTCTTCTTTCTTTGTTATATATATTTGTCTCTAACAAGACGAACATACTGATGACTGGAGACATATTGTGCTTGGTTAAACCTTTTTTGCATAATTCATTACACAAGATAACTTGTTAGAGATTACGATTCTAAATATCTTTCATAAAACGGTTAAACTGAGACACAGAAAACCCTGCACAGAAAAAACAGAAGATAAACTTTAAATCGATTTCCGACGAAACATTCTTTGCAACAAAAATCAACTTCACAGGATAAACTTTACACAAATATCGGTTAAACTTTCTTTTATTTTTCCATCACAAACACATGTATTTTGAAAGACGCGAAGTTGGCTGAAGAAAAATGTATCGCTCTAAATAATTTCCTGCAGCAAATTTTATTCTTAGTTTTTTCTGTGTAGACTTCGTTGCTGTTCTGAAAAGACCGGTTCTCAGTTACCTTTATAAACTTTTTAAATAATTGCAGTCGTTGATATATTAATTTGCATGGTTTATCTTTCACGAACATTTTCGTTATCCTGCCGAAAGTCACTTTTGTATACACATAATGAATTTCAGTGTTAACAACTTTATAAAATGTCTAGGTATTATCTACGTTAAAGTGCAGACGATACATACTCGCGAACGTGCCAATCGTCAGAATGTCAGAACAGAAAATTCTTGTATGTGTTTTGACAACATTAGCCTCAATATTTTTTAAATCAGTCTCATGGATTGTTTGTGAGCCATGGTACATCTTCTACCAAATATGGGTTTATATTTTACAATCTGGTAAGTAAGGTAAGTATACGAGTGAAAACATTCTTAATACTCCTGTTTTTCTCAAATATCAGTTAGAAATGAGATGGAGAATCAGTGTGAAGTGTCAAAAATACATTTCATGTTAAATAAAACTTAGATAGGAAAAGCACGCGAATATAACTCTTCTAAAAGATGTCAATATATGCCAGAGTATTCATAGATATTCAGTAATGATTTGTTTCTAAAAACGAAATAAAAATTGAACGAAATTTTTGTTTAAGAAAAATAATGGTAAATTCAGATAATTAAATTTTTATTCTAAAAACTGAGTGAATTTCGAAGCAATATTCAACATGTGTCAAAAACGAGATAAAAATCCAAAAATTTTGTTCTCTTTTTGAAAATAAAATTGGAAGATATTTCATTTTTCCTTGGAAAGTAAGATACATTAGATGTAAAGAAACTCTCAATTTGTTTGATACCAAAAACTTGTAAAACTGGGAGTTTGTCTGTACTTGTGAAAATAAAGAAAAATTTTAAGAAAAGCTCACTGCAATTCGGATAAATGAAAAAGTTTTGTTCTTTTCTGAACTTTAAGGATATTAATATTATTATTATTTTGCTTCTACTTTTTTGTTTTTTAATAAAAATATTAGAAGAAGGTTTATTTTTGTTCTTGATGAGAAAAATGTTAAAAGTCTTTAGCCTTATTTGTCAGAACAAAAAAAATAGGAAAGGACTTTACGCAGTACAAAATTCGTGTACATAATTCCCATCCTGAGGTTCAACCAATTTTCAGACTGATTTTTAGGTGTAACTTTTTTCACCCTTCCATTTCATTGTAATAGTTTTATTTCTGAAAATGTATCAAATTTTTCAGAGAATTTTAGTTTCTTTCAGATATCGAAACAATAATTAAGAAACTTTTATTTTGTTACTGGAAGATATTCAAACTTGACTTTGGAAAACTAAACGTATTAGAAGGAACTTTCTCTTTTATCTTGAAAATTTGTTCGATTTTGACGGAAAAACTCGAATGATTATGCTCAAATAACTGTCTATCTGAGCGTGAAAATGACTAAAAATTTCAAGTTCATCACAATTATCCTGGAGAAATTAATATTTTTATTTGACTTTTATTTAAGAAGACATGAGCCAAAGTCAGATGATCAATGAAAGAGATATAAAGTGTAAATACATTTATATCGAGGTAGGTGAATGTGTATACAAAATCCATGATTCGATAAATATTATTGAATATTGAAATATTAATCACAGTTGGAATAGAATATAATACCAAAATACACTAATCTAGATCCCACTATCTATAGGTTACCAGATCTAGATACAACAATATTATACGCGCAGTGCAATTGAATTAAAACAAATTCTTCTAAGCATTTCATTACTTTAAATTATTGACAAAGATATTCTTGCTTTCTCCATATACCATGTCACATTTTTGAGTCAGATTGCGACGTCTACGAAACTGTTCAAAGCTATGTGTACCAAAATTTCGGTACACGTATCCACGCTCTTTCATTATTTTTCTTCTAAAGAGACTTTAACTTTGTTAATAATACATTTGTTTTAATAACGAAATGATAGTATAAAAATTTATTTTTCTTTAATATCAAATTAAACTGAGCGAAGCGAAAGTTTCCTAAATACCCCTCAAACATTTTTAAACTTTTACGATATGTTCTGAAGATTTTGTAAGTGTATTTACGTTTACCTCTAGTTACTCGAACTATTTTTCGACATTCGGATCCTTGAAAGTTTTTGAAGTAAAGTGCATAATTTCGCATTTACTATAAACGAAGGTACATACAAATGTTCTTTAGTTCCAGTGATATCAACAATTGGAAAAACAATATAATTTACTACCACTGAAAAGTTTTATTGAATACAATTCTGGATAAAAATTAGGGTTCCGTTTCGAGTGTAGTCTGGTCTCATCATCAGACCTTACTTATTACATTGAAAATTAGTAGGTAAAAATTAGGTAGAAAATTAATTGGTGCATAGAAGCCTAGGTAGAGAAAAACGAGCCTAAGGGCTCACATTTATGTTAAAAACTCGTAAAAATTGCTTCTTTGTTATGAAGAGAAAGTAATGTGAAAAGACTATTGCATATATTGTCGAGAAAAATAACATTTTGGCCTGAAAAAATGACTTAATAATGTATTTATGTTAACATTTAAAGCACGTAGAGTTACTTAAAATTTCAGAAATTCTATTTACAAAGAATTCTACGCACTCAACTTTTGCGTTTGAGATGGTACATCAATTTATAATATTTTTTTAATTGAATTATGAAATATTATTCGTTTATAAGATAAAAAATTTATACTGACTAATCGAAATTGATTTTAGTATCCAAAGTTCAAGTGTACACAAAATCTTGACTAGATTCTCAAAACTTGAGACTGAATTCGTCTGTTTCTATTTTCATTTTAGAAATCATAGGCCCGCAGTCAATAGCTACAAAGTTTTATATGTTTGAACAAAATATATATTTAGCAATATGTGACCGTCCGCGAAGAAAGGGACTTAATGCGGAAAAAATCGATTTTTAGTTTTTTTCACAGATCGTTAGATTTTTATTTGTTCCTTCATAATGAAAAGTATTATTCCTATATATAAAAAATTCAAATTTTAATTAAACTGCAACGTGAGGGCCTTTTATATAGTTCCTGTGTTGGACCGCGTCTTCAATCGCTCCTCCTGTAAAATAAAGCTACCGCGCATTAGGTCACTTTCTTCGCGGACAGTCACATATATGCACTTGGACCACTTAAAGGACTATCTTATAGTTTAAAATCGTTTATAATAAAAAAATAATAATAATAAACATGGTTCAGTTGGGAGTGGCAATAGGACCGAACCGAGGCGACGAGCGGGCAATGGCCCCGAACAAACGCGAGAACATCCATTTAAATGGTCGGACCAACTCAGGAGAGACATCCTTACCCGTTGGCAAAGAAGCTCACCGGCGCGAAGAGGATTCATGCAGAGGTTACATGACCGTTGGGTCAATATGCACCCGGAATATGCTCATCAAACGCCTCAGAATTTAAGAGATCAGATATCCTTTTTGCGAAAAAAAGGATATGAAGCTCTTTATCAACAAGAAGAAGAGCAACATCCTCCAGCGAACATTCCACCTATTCCAGCAAAACCACCTTTGCAGATAGCCGATAATGCCAACATGAGAAGTAGGAGATCTATCCACCAAAAAGTCTTTCTCATGATGGACAAATAAGCTGAAGCTAATACTGCTCTCCCCGATTTGCTCCCCGAAGCTAATAATCTCTTGAATCTGAACTGTGTACTTTACCAGAAGGCGGTCTCCCTGCTTAGCGACAATAGAAGTAACGATACTTCAATACGTCTGAGTAAGACTCGCGAGCGTATTACACAGCTGGACTGGACGCAAAAAATAAGCTCTCTTTCAACAGCGAAACAGCGCCTTGAACGGCGAGTAAAGTGGATTCAGGAAAATTGCACCTTTTCTACTCATCCTTCTCGCCTGTTCAAGAAAACGTCACGTGCCGTTAAAAATCCGCCTAGTCGAGAAGAGATTCATGTCTTCTGGGAGCAAGTATATGGAGATACTTATCAGCTAAATGAAGAAGCTTCAGATATATCACTCTTTCGTAACTTTTGCCAAAGGCAAAGGTTACAAGGTCCAGAGGAAGAGTGTCCACTAATTACTGCTGAAGATGTGAAGAGAGTTATCGCTAGAACTAAGAACTTTTCAGCGCCAGGGCCAGATAAAATCAACAACTTTTGGTGGAAGAAGTTTACTTCTACGCACCAACATCTAGCTCGTATATTTACTACTTTCTTAAACGGAGAACAACCCGTCCCGCAGTGGCTAGTGGAAGGACGCACGGTATTGATCCCTAAGACCGGAGATTTGTCAAGTCCAAAGAACTGCAGGCCCATAGCTTGCTTAAACACCAGCTACAAGCTATTCACTGGCATCCTCAAAAGAGGATATTAACATCTATCGAGCCGGTATGGAGTGCAATAGTTGAACAATGTGGATGCAAGAGAGGTCTGGCAGGTTGCAGGGACAACCTGTTAATAGACAGGTATATTACCCAGGACTCGATCAGGTATCGACGCAATCTGTCCATGGCTTTGATTGACTACCGTAAGGCATTCGATAAAACGAACCATGAGCTACTTATTAAGCTCCTTGAGTGCCTGGAGGTGCATCCAAAAATAGTGAGATGCATAAAAGAGCTTATGCTCTTGTGGCGGACAAGATTTGTCATAACATCTGACAAAAGACAAGTGACTACAAGCTATATCACATATAAGAGGGGGGTCTTTCAAGGAGACTTTCGAAGTCCGATACTTTTCTGCATCTCCCTCTTGCCTCTATCTATTGTGCTCCGAGGCAAAAGCTCTGGATATCTATGTGGCCCACCGAACAAAAGAGAATATAAGGTCAACCACCTTTTATACATGGACGACCTTAAACTCTTTGCTTCCTCGAAAAAGGACCTTAACATCCTTGTGGAGGCGGTAAATAGGTACTCTAAAGCGATTGGCATGAGCTTCGGACTGGACAAGTGTGCATGCGTCCACCTACACCAAGGAAGACTAGAAACTACATCATCGGGTCACGATCAGGATGTTCAACTCATAGGCGGAAATACCATTCAACATCTTGGTATTGGAGAAACATATACATATCTTGGAATACCGCAAGCGGAAACCCAAGATGTGCGTGTGTTAAAAACGGCCTTTGGAAAAAGGTATCGCCAAATTCTCAGAAAAAAATTGGGAAGCGGATGACGTACACGTTCCAGTTGCGTCGGGATTGGTTGCATTGAGGAACCATGATCGTAGCTTCCGGAGCCCACAACTTCTCACGATAAAAAAAAAATAATCACAATTGAATTAAATGAAATCAATTAAATCATAATTGATGGTAGCTCGAAGAAAGGATGATAGCTCTAAGAAAGCATCCAGAGGTGACTGTTGTCACCTCCATCGCTCGCGGTCACTGTGTAAGGATAACAGCGGTTAAAGAGGAACTGCAAACTACACCATGCTCCTAATTTTTAACCTACAGCATAATTGCAAAAGATTTCAAACATCGTAATAAATTAACTTATAACATCCTCATATCATCAGTCACTTGACTTAGTCCGTGGCTATGATGAAAAATCGGGATCACCCGAGAACAAGTTTGAAAAAATAATAATAATCATAATAATCGCTAATTATAAGCATATGTATTTTTCAGATGTGATCTATTAATCTTTCTCTTCTTTTAGAAAATAAGATTTATTATTCAACTTTGACATTCATTTCTTAATTAAAAGTCATTAAAGTAGAATTATATAAGTTAATTATTTCTTTTAGCAGTATTCTAGAATTTAAGAAGCCATAAGTACAGCTTCAAAATATTGCGACATATAGTCTTTCCAAGACTCCATCAACCCTGCACAAGTATACACTTCCCAGAAATTCCATCTATTATCTATCTATTACTTATCTTCCATTCCTAGACTTCAAACAAACACGAGCATCTAGCGAGACAAGGCCCAGACAAACACCCGAGGCGTGGGAGTAGTCAGACCGCTGGCCCCATAGTTGCTTGGATTCGATTCGATTAAACCATACATTTTTATTAGTCAATACATAACACATACAGTCATAACGAAATTTTTCTTTTTTAGAGATCTAAATTAGATTTAATGCTTTAACGATGATTCATTAGAATAAATTTTAAGGGCGTTTTTCGGGTTTCAATCATGTGCAAAACTACGAATCTTGCCGACGTTTCGTGAACATTGCAGTCAACTGAAGTTTCAGATTGTGTTGTTCTTATATATATTCTCTACGATGCCTGTCATTGGCCAGAACACCCCACCGTGGGGACTGGTCGAACTGGATTGGCCAATCAAGTCATCATAGAGAATATATATATGTTAAACGGTGTTTATCAGGTCCATTTTTGAGATAAAGTGGTGTTTATCGGGTCATTCCGGGGTTATTGTGTCCGACCCGATAAATTTCATATGTTTGGCGGTGTTTATTGGGTCGAACCCAATAAGCACCTTTATATACCAAAAAAACATTTTTAGTATAAAAAGCATGTAAAAATGCTTTACATAACAAAATAAAAGTGATGTAAGGTACAAGAAAGCTAATTTACAACGGAAAATATATCTTTGGTATTAATGTATACAATATTGATTTTTTATATCTGCAGAAAATGTTTATATACTAAAACTAATGCTTTACATAGACTTATCGACTAATTACAGAAATATCTATGAACTTCAATTTAGTATGTAAAAGCCACAGTAACAGAAAAATTTAATTTAAATGCTGAGGACCCGATAAACTACGCTTTACCTCTAATCTGTGATGGACATAAAGGTGGTTATTGGGTCGGGCAATATAAATATATGGAAGACCCAATAAGCACCTTTATATGTCAAAAGACATTTTTAGTTTAAAAAATATGTAAAAATGCTTTACATAACAAAATGAAAGTGATGTAAGGTACAAGAAAGCTAATTTACAACGGAAAATATATCTTTGGTATAAATGTACACAATATTGATTTTCTATATCTGCAGAGAATGTTTACATACTAAAATTAACCCTTTACATAGACTTTTCAACTAATTACAATAATATCTATGAACATTAATTTGGTATGTAAAAGTCACAGTCAAATAAAAATTTAATTTAAATACTTAGGACCCAATAAACCACACTTTACCTCTAATGTGTGATGGACATAAAGGTGCTTATTGGGTCGGGCAATATAAATATATGGAAGACCCAATAAGCACCTTTATTATTATTATCGATTAGCGATTCGAACTCGGCAGTTCATCGCCTCATCTACCCGAAACCGCCACGCACCTCTATCCTGTGCATCCTCCATCCAGTTTAAGTAATCATGTCCTAGTTCGTTTAGATCATCCCTTACATTTTTCTCCCATCTGATTCTCGGTCTGCCTAGAGGTCTCTTACCAATCGGTTTCCCTCTTGAAACTTGCGCCACTGTTCTTTCATTGCCCATTCTTGCTACATGCCCCGCCCATCTTAATTTACGCGCTTTCATTACTCTATTAATATTTGCTGACCCGTAGAGAGCGTGCAGCTCATCATTATACAGTTTCCTCCATTCACCAGTCTCTTCGTCCCTCTTTGGACCATAGATTTTTCTAAGTACTTTATTTTCAAAAAGTCTAAACCTATTCTCCTCTCCTTTCGTCAGCGCCTACGTTTTACACCCGTACATAACGACCGGCATTATTATTGTTTTGTAAATTCTTACTCTGATGTTTCTAGATAGCAATCGCGATTTTAGTAGTATGTTTGCTGCATAATAGGACCCATTGCCAGCGTGCAGCCGTGCGTTGATTTCCGTTTTAATATTATTTTTGCTAGTTATAATAGACCCGAGGTATTTGAACTCGTTAACCCTTTCGAATTTCATATTTCCGTCCATAAGATCCCCGCCTACATTACTTTGTTCGGATCTGACGACGGTCATATATTTTGTCTTTGATTCGCTAACTTCCTAACCAATATCTTTGGCTTTTGTGATCAAGATTTCTGCGTTTTTAGCTACGGTTTCTTTATCATCGCCTAGTAAGTCGAGATCATCCGCATACCCAAGAATTTGTATTATCCCATTGAGGGTAGCACCGGTCGGATTCACTTGTACTTGTCTGACCACGTATTCTAAAACTAAGTTGAAAAGGACGCACGAAATTGCATCGCCCTTTTTCAAGCCATCGCGGATCGAAAACTCTTCCGATAAACTTCCATTTGCACGTATTCTACCCCTACTGCCGCTTAAGCAAATTTCGATAAGTCTAACTAATTTTTTTTGTGCACCCAAGAACTCTAGGATCCAGTACATTCGCGCGCGTATAATAGAGTCGTAAGCTTTTTTGAAATCGACAAATAGCTGATGCACTACTTCATTAAATTCCCATTTCTTTTCTAGCAGTTGTCTAATTGTAAACATTTGATCGCTTGTAGATCGGTTTCGGCGGAATCCACACTGGTAATCCCCAATGATTTCCTCGGCAAAAGGAGTTAGTCTACTTAAGATTACATTGGACAGGATCTTATAACACGAAGGCACAAGTGAAATTCCCCGATAATTGTTACAGTTCGTTTCATCGCCTTTTTTAAAGATAGAAATAATAATAGAGGTATTCCATTCCTCCGGCATGCGTTCTGTTCTCCAAACTGCGCGTATTAATTTACAAATTGGCCTTGTGAGGTAAGGGCCTCCATTTTTTATCAGTTCTGACATTAGGTCGTCGATGCCCGCGGCTTTGTTATTTTTTCACTTCTTTATGGCCATTTATATTTCTATATCAGTAGGATCATCAATTAATAGATCAACAGTGTGGATTTCACCGAGATTACCTTCAACGGGGGCTTCGCGTACATTTAATAACTTATCGAAATAGTTTTTCCATAAATTCAGCCTCTCTGTCCCATCGGCTACTCGATTGCCATTTTCGTCCCTCATTACTTCCGTTCTACTTTGAAAGCCTTTCCTTATAAAATTGATTCCCCTGTACATCTCACGCGGGTTATTTTGTTTATTATGCGTTTCTATTGCTAGTATTTTATTCTTTTCGCACTCCCTTTTCTTGGATCTATAAAGCCTATTTGTACTTTTACTAATCTCGAGATACTTCTTATGTGTTTGATCGCACTTATTTTGTAAACTAATTAGTTTGGCCTTCCGACGTTTTTCAAACCAAAGTTTGCACTCTTCGTCAAACCATGGTTTGCTTTTGGTTACTTTCTTTAAACCTATAGTAAGTTTCGCGGCTGTCTTTATCGCCTTTTTCATATTGCTCCACAGGGGTTCCGAGTCCTCCACGTAATTATCGTTATCGTCTCTCTGTTCTTGGAGAACGTCGAAACTTTTAGAAATCTGAACTTGATAATTTAATATTTCTGTTGGAGTTTTAAACTTATCTATATTGAAACGAACTGTTGGCTCTGTGCGGCTTGTTTTCTTACTTAACGCTAGCCTAGATCTTAGTTTTACCATCACGAGAAAGTGGTCTGAATTTAAATTCGCTCCCCTGTACGATCTTATATCGAGAATGTTTGTATGACGTCTTCTGTCAATTAGAACGTGATCAATCTGATTGTGAGTGTTACCATCTGGTGATGTCCAGGTGGCCTTATGTATATTTTTATGCTTGAAAAATGTGCTTTTGACAACGAGGTTCTTTGAAGCTGCAAAGTTTATTACTCTAGTCCCATTATCATTACTGACGACATGCAAACTTTCCGACCCTATTGTAGGCCTATACATCGGTTCTTTTCCAATTTTCGCGTTGAAATCTCCCAATACTATTTTTGCGTCATACGTTGAGAACTTGTCAAAAATCTGTTCGATTGTTTCGTAAAAAAGATCCTTAGTATCTTCGTCTTTGTCCTCGGTGGGGCAGTGCACGTTGATGAACACCTGTTTGCTGAAATTACCCTTTAGTACAATGTATGATAACCGATCGTTAATGAATTGAATGTCGATAACCGCTTGCGAAATTCGTTTATTAATGAGAAAACCGGTTCCCAGTCTGTACCCCTTAGCTCCCCCATAGTGAAAAGTATAGTTATCCTTAGAAATTGACGCGAAATCGCCCGGCCAGCAGCTTTCGTGAAGTGCTATTAAGTCAGTATGGTATTTGTTTGCTATCTCAATGAGTTCGCTAAATCCGCCAGTATTTAGACTACGCGCGTTCAGAGTTCCCGCCCTTAGATATTTTACTGTAGTTTTTTGTTGTTGCAAGTTAGCCATGGTAGTTTCGTGGAAATCCGCACGTTAGGATCCTATTCCGATCATAGGTGAGTACACCGTCCCAGAAGTGATAACCCCCATACCTCTCTGGGTCTAAGTATGGGAGCTTTCCGTCTTTGACAAGGACCAAGGCAACTTGTTGTCAGACACATTACAGTTTCATCCTCGTATCCTAACATCCCCCTGCAAGGCAGCGCGCCTACTGGCATCAATACCCCTTTGGCCCTGTGTAGGCGAATCATTCCACACATCCCTTGCGGGCAGTGTCATCGCTGCGGTGTCCAATGGGGCAGCAGGATTTTTCCCTTACAAGATTTTTAGTTTTGGTTAGGGTAGAGTTTCTAGGTGGATACTCGCTGCACCTCGGCTTGCCAGAACCCACCCATTGCGTCTGAACGCGAATGGGTGAGTCCCCCCAAGCCATGGTTGTCGTGTACCTATTTTCTACCAGTGCTGAGCTCACCACACTCACGACTGGTTCCTATCGGCTGTCCGCGACTGCTTATTCTTGTATTCGCAGTTAACCTTAAGGGCTGTTCAGCATTACGGGCCGTTCCTCTATCCGCAACCTGAGGACGCGCTACGTAGTGGTGACAATAAGCACCTTTATATGTCAAAAAACATTTTTAGTTTAAAAAATATGTAAAAATGCTTTACATAACAAAATAAAAGTGATGTAAGGTACGAGAAAGCTAATTTACAACGGAAAATATATCTTTGGTATAAATGCACACAATATTGATGTTCTATATCTGCAGAGAATGTTTACATACTAAAATTAACCCTTTACATAGACTTTTCAACTAATTACAATAATATCGATGAACTTTAATTTGGTATGTAAAAGTCACAGTCAAAGAAAAATTCAATTTAAATACTTAGGACCCGATAAACCACGCTTTACGTCTAATGTGTGATGGATAAAGGTGATTATTGGGTCAGTAAATATATTTATACACAAAAGACCCAATAAGCACCCTTATATACCAAAAAAACATTTTCAGTTTGGAAAGTATGTAAAAATGCTTTACATAACAATATAAAAGTGAATTTAAAATGTTAAAATTAAAGCTTTTTTGAGTTTCAATCGTGTGTGAAACTATGATTGTTGCCAACGTTTCGTGAACATTGCTGTTCACATCTTCAGGGCTGACCTTAAACTGAAATTTCAGGTCATGTTGTTCTTATATATGTAGTCTCTACGATGCCTGTGATTGGCCAGAGCGCCCCATGGTTGGGACTGGTCGAACCTGATTTCCCAATCAAGTTTTTTTTCAAAAACCCTAGAGGACGGAAAGCCAAATCGGATTAGTATTATACCCATTGTCCCTATTGATGTTATTAGGGTGTTTTAAGATTTCGATTGCTTCTCTATGTTTTCTTGGAAAAACATTGTTCGTTTTTGCGATGACGGTTGTTCTGTCAAATAAAAAATGTCCTGTTTCGATAAGGTGTTCAGCTGGTGCTGATTGCGTGAAATGTTTTAGCCTGACATTACTCTCATGTTCCTTTACGCGTTGACTTACCGCGCTCCCGGTTTCTCCAATATAGACTTTGTCACAAGAACCGGGGATTTTATATACTCCCGGAACACTGAAAGGTGCCTTTTTACATTCTCATTCTAATGAGAAGGTATTGGTTTTATGTAAAATTTGACTTAGTCGGGTTTCATCAAATCTCCACGTTTTGAGACCCCCTGAGCTAGAAAAAACGATTTTTACCAAGTCTGTCTGTAGTCTGTCTGTCTGTAGGCACGATAAATTTCGAAAAAATGATCAGATTTGATTGAGCTTTGCACACTTTTTTAAGCCCTATAAGAAAAGGACAAGTTCGTTAGCCAGCTATTTTTGATAAAAATTCAAAAAGTTAGAGCACTTTCAAAATTTTTGAAACCATTTTCTTTTCTAATTAAAAAATTTTATGTAAGGAAATTTGTAGTAATAAAAAATCTGAACAATTTATCCTCATGACATTTTTCGATAAAAACAAAATTATCAGATTTATAGCAGTTTCAAAATCCAAAAAATCAAACGAAAATGAACATTGTAAGCCAAAAAACGCACGCTATAAAAAAAGTCACGAGAAGAAAAACGTTACTTTTTGAAAGGCCTACAAGATTATCATAACAACTTTTTGATTTTTTTTTTTAAATCGAAAATTAAAATTTTGACCCCATAAAACATAAAAAACTAGAAAATTCCATTTTGCTGTCAAACTATGCAAGATACGAAAAAAGATGAGAAAACCAAAATTCTCGATCCAAGAAAGATCTACAAATTTGTTGTTACATTCTCATCCTAATGAGAAGGTATTGGTTTTATGTAAAATTTGACTTAGTCGGGTTTCATCAAATCTCCACGTTATGAGACCTCCTGAGTCAGAAAAAAACGATTTTTACGAAGGTGTCTGTCTGTCTGTAGTCTGTAGTCTGTAGTCTGTAGTCTGTAGTCTGTAGTCTGTCTGTAGTCTGTCTGTATCGTGTAGGCACGATAACTTTCGAAAGATTGATCAGATTGGATTGTGCTTTGGCACACTTTTTTATGGCCTACAAAGAAAGAACGAGTTCGTTAACCAGCTATTTTTGATGAAAATTCAAAAAGTGAGCACATTTTGGTACGGTTATTAGTAGCACGCAAAATGACAAATAAAATATCTTCATGACTTTTCGTGATAAAGAAAAAATTACCGGTGTTATAGCATTTTCAATATTCCAAAAAACAAACGAAAATGAACATTTTAAGCCGAAAAACGCACGATATGAAAAAAAGTCAAGAGGAGAAAAACGTTGCTTTTTGAACATCCTATAATATTTTCATAACAAATTTTGAATTTTTGAAAAATCCAAAATTCAAATTTTAATCGCACAAAAAAATAATGAAAAATCAAAAATTCCATTTTGCTGTCAAACTATACAAGATACGAGAAAAGATGATTTAACCAAAATTGTGCACCTAAAAAAGATCTACAAATTTGTTCTCATTCACTTTTTGATATAACGCATAGTTTTTGTTTTATTCGTAAAAAACAGCATTGAAAATAGAAAAATCAAATTTTTAGACGAATAACACGAGCCACGAAAAAAATGATAAAAACAAAATTTGTTCATCCAAGGAAAAGGTACAAATTTGTTGTGAATCATGTTTCGATCGGATGTGTGGTTTTTGTTTTATTCGTGAAAATAACCTTGACAGTAAAAAAAATCAAATTTTTGAAAAAAAACAATGCAAGGTACGAAAACAGATAAATGAAAAAAATTTGTGCACTCAAAAAAAGATTCACAAACTTGTAATCAATTTTTGTTGTAAGAATATATTCAAAATGAAAAAAATTAACTTTTTTGAAAAACGGCACAAGCTAAATTAACATTTTAACTAATAAATTTTGTCGCCTAAATGATATCATTATTTTTCATTTGAAATCAAATACAAATTCAGTAATTTGTATATGAAGAACATATAACACGAAGCACAAAGTACGGGATCAGTGTATTTCGCAGTGCGAAGCGCGACGAACGAATCGCGCGCCGTAAGTGCGCTCAAACTTTTCTGTTTCTATCATACGGTGCACAGAACCGAGCGTGGAACGCAAGGTTCAAATGATTTTCAAATCAAATATCGAGCGCGAGTGTCTGGATGAGAATGTGTTCCTTAAGGTCGATAGAACCTTGAGTAAATAAAGTTCCTTTTCATTCTAAAATAAAAACAAATTTAACAATCACTTAATATGTAGAGGTTTTGATAATTTTATAAGATTTGCAAACAAACTTTTTCTTTTCATCGAAGCCGAACACGAAGTTTAAAAATCTAGAGGAACCGAGCGTAAAGCGCGATGTAAATACGCCCGAGCGCGTAGCTCGAAGCACGAAGCGCGAGATCCAACAGTCGCGCGCCCCAGGTGCGCTCAAACTTGCGAGCCGCGCGCGGAGGGCGCGATGAGAATGTGCCCGCAATGCGGGCAGATTTTTATCTTTAGGGTTGTTCAGAAGTTGTCCTATTTTTGCAGGTGGTTTAAAAATGGTTTGGATGTTGTGTTTGTTGAGAATTCGTCCTATTTGTTCTGTGATACCTCGAATGTAGGGTAGGATGGGGATCGTTTTTCTCTCTCTTTTTTTCTTTAGTAGGTTCTGTTGACTTGTTTTTTTGAGTGTATTTTCTTATTGCTTTATTAATTTGTTTGTTTGTGTAATCGTTTTGTATTAAGATTTGTTTACCGTTTTGTAGTTCCTTTTGTAAGTTATCTTCATATGTTCTGGAGATAGCTCTGTATGCAAGGGACTTGATGACCGATTGCTTTTGAGATGGGTGGTGGTGGGAGGAGGCATGTAGGTATCTGATTGTATGGGTTGGTTTTTTGTAAACTTCATGTCCTAATGTGTAATCAGATCTTTTGTAAACTAGTACCTCCAAGAAAGGTAATTTTCCGTTTCGTTCAATTTCCATGGTGAACTGGATATTAGGGTGTATTGGATTGATAAATTTGAAGAACTTGTGTAGTTCATCTAGTCCATGTCTCCGGATGAGAAAAGTTTCGTCAACGTAACGGCATCAAAATTCCGGTTAAAGCTTGGATTTGTTAAAGATTTTAGTTTCTAGATTTTCCGTGAAAATGTTGGCTATTACTGGTGAGATTGTAGATCCCATTGCTGCACCTGAGGTTTGTTCGTAGAATTGGTTATTGAAAGAGAACTAGGTATTTGTGAGACAGTGTTCTATCAAAGGTGTGAGATTGGAGGGGAAGTTTTCAAAGGATTCAATAATATCGATAGTATCAGAGATTGGGGCTTTTGTAAAGAGAGAAACTACTTCAAAACTCACTAGGATGTCGTGGCGTTGAATTTGAATCTATTGTATCTTTCTGACAAAGTCAAAAGAATTTTGGACGTGTGTGATAGAGTTTCCTGTGAAAGGATTCAGTTTTTTAGCGAGAAAGTATGCTAGGTTGTAAGTTGGTGAGTTTATTGCGCTGAAGATCGGTCTGAGTGGGATCC
>CAKNYM010045862.1:13520-44215 GCA_932195095.1 Andricus curvator | reverse complement strand
TTAAAAAAAAAAGGTAGTAAACATCTCAGGAGACTTTTCTCTATTAGACCCATTAAACAAAATGTTATTTTCTCGCCTACCCGATAAACACCACATATAGACCACCCATCTCACGGTTGTGAGACGTGGCCGTGGGTGCTATTTACCGCGGTGCTACTGGGGGCTATTGACATTTTTTGGATGGCAGTTGCTCTTAGTGGGACTCTGCGGTGGTTGTTTAACTTTTTTTTTTTAATTATATATATAAGAACTGCAATGTTCACGAAACGTCGGCAAGATTCGTAGTTTTTCACACGATTGAAACCCGAAAAACCTCTTTCAAATTTATTAGAAATCCAAATTAGTTATCCAACTATTGCCAGATTCATCAAACCCCAACCATTTTACATATGATTTATTCCCACGCTTTTTAAAAATTATCTCCACAAGGTAAATATTAGAGTGTTGAACTTTTTACAGTTCTCGCTCATTAAAGCTACCAGCAATAGGCTGATCCTTATAGTTTTTCAAGAATATATGTAACTCGGTCCGTATTTTTTATTTTATATAATGTAAAAATTTCTGTTGTCCAATTTGGAGTATAACCTTTTTCAAAAACGTATTTATACTTACTAATACGAATTTTTTGTCCAATTTTGAATTTTGGTTTCTCATCACTACTATTTAGTTTCAAGCTTTTCGAAATTCACAATAAAATTCTGCTTTAATATTAAGCAGTAGCTTCATTTAGTTTCATTCCAATGGATCGATGGTTAGTATCAGTGTGAGAAGAAATTAAGCATGATAAATTTTTCAACCATTTATAATTTCCTGTAAACTGAATTGCATCCACGTTTTATTTTTCAATGTTCACATAAATCGGTCACAAATTGATGCTTTCAAATTACTGAATGATGAATATAAATTAATATTATTGTTGTTCATAAGATTTTGAAAATTTGCAATATAAAATTCTTTTCCTCGATCAGTTTGCAGATTTTTCGACATACGACCTTGTTCCAGTACAGATTTCATTGCTGCAGTCACATTTTGAGCACTTTTATTTTTTACAGGAACAGCCCATCCAATTTTTGAAAATAAATCAATGAAGCTTGTGTCTTTACTCTCGTAGGATAGCATTTTAACAAGATCCGCTTGCCAAATCTCATCAATACCACGGGTGTCAATATGTCGTCGTTTATAATTTTTTTAAACTAGTTTATGGAGTTCTCTCACCAGCTGCAGCTTTTTTTATTCTATTTTAGCGTGCGTTTGGTAGGGTGTCCAAATGAGAAATGAGTTCTGAATTGCGAAAAACTAGTTCATGACTTGCTTCAATTTCAATTTTTATTACATTCTCATTCTAATGAGAAGGTATTAGTTTTATGTAAAATTTGACTTTGTCGGTGTTCATCAAATCTCCACGTTTTGAGACCCTCTGAGTCAGAAAAAAAGATTTTTACGAAGGCGTCTGCCTGTATTCTGCGAGCACGATAACTTTCGAAAGATTGATCAGATTGGATTATGCTTTGGCACACTTTTTAGGGCCTACAAAGAAAGAACCACTTCGTTAATCAGCTATTTTGGATGAAAAAGTGAGAGCATTTTCAAAAATTTTTAGACCATTTTTTTCAAGATTTAAAAATTATATGCACCACAATTCATAGTACTTAAAAAGACGAACATAAAGCTACCGCGCATTATGTCCCTTTCTTCGCGGACGGTCACATATATGCACTTGGACCACTTAAAGGACTATCTTATAGTTTAAAATCGTTTATAGTAATAATAATAATAATCACAATTTAATTGAATTAAATCAATTGAATCATAATTGATGGTAGCTGGAAGAAAGGATGATAGCTCTAAGAAAGCATCCAGAGGTGACTGTTGTCACCTCCATCGCTCGCGGTCACTGTGTAAGGATAACAGTGGGTAAAGGCGAACTGCAGACTACACCATGCTTCTAATTTTGTACCTACAACATCATTGCAAAAGATTTCAAACATCGTAATAAATGAACTTATAACATCCTCATATCATCAGTCACTTGACTCAGTCCGTGGTTATGATGAAAAACCAGGATCACCCGAGAACAAGTTTGAGAAAATAAAAATAATCATGTTACACAACAAAACCACCAATTGTTAAAACAATGGTAGTTTCGGTTTTTCTGTTGTTCCTCCAAAGAATGACAGCTCTCAGTGCTTTCTCTTCCGACAATTTAGTTTGAATATTGGCGCGCTCCGCTCCCCACCCTCTATTAGAACTTAAGTTACGCCGCGTGTGGCGTGACGAACGGGCCCCGGGACGAGGTCCTGTCCCGCGGCCAGTTCGTCAGTTCATCTACGACCGATGCCTAGTAAGCATCTCGCTCCGCCCGCGGCTCCTGCCATCAAAGTGCATATCCTCCGGTTCACGGAAGGCTTCGTTGCTCAGTACGTTCACCCGTCGATAGTTGCCGTGCTAGTTCGTTATAAGTGCGGTTTCCTTTTCTCTGAACGAACTTTCCGAAGTAGTGTAATTTTTTCTATTCACCCTAACCTCTAGAGGGAATAAAGACAATTGTTCAGTGGATCAAAAAAGTCAGTGGTTTTTTTTCTGTTTTATTGGAGAGGAACCCTACTCCTTAAGATGTCGTCGTTGCCTTCGGATGTGCTACCATGGGACTCGAAGAAAGTAAGTATTTTGTGTGACTCAGAGACCCCCCCTTCCCCAGTTCGTTATCTCTCTCTCTCTCTCTTTCTGCTTTTCCTTTCGGGTTTACGAAATCTAATTAAATAAATCTCACCCTCACGATCCTCGATGTAGGATCGGATAATAAATTAAACTTAAGTTAAAAGTGTACCCTTCTCTCACGATCCACACCGTAGGATCGGAGATAAATCCGCCTCGCACATCTTTACGCCGGGATCCCCTCCTCACGGTCCTCTCTGTAGCATTTGAGAACAAATTAAATGTAATTTAAAAATCTATCCCTCTCTCACGATCCTCCCCGTAGAACCGAAGATTAATCTGCATCGTGCTGAGGCCAGTCCGTGGGTTGAGACTGATTCAAAAGTTATTAAATAAAACGGTAGAGGGAAACTAATTTACAAAAGGAAAAAAGCAAAGTAAATTTAAAATGAAAGTGGAAGGTTCATTGCTAATACTAGTTACACTGGAAGGTTGCGTCTCACTATAGCCGTGTGGGTATTGGGATTTTGGAGTTTGAGATGTAACTGGGAGGGGGGGGGGGTATCGCGCACCTTGGATTCGAGAAAATATTATTGGGGGCAGTGAGTGTGGTAGGTGGTCCATTTGTGGGAATGGTAATAGAGACGATGAGCCAGTCGGGAGAAATCCAGGAGTCCTTGGTTTGGCTCTTCTTCGCTCCGGCAAGGGTTGGAGCGGAGAAACCAGGAAGATGTGGCTTGGGCCGAAGCCCGGGGAGATTGGTCTCGCGGATCGTACTTTTATGTACTTCGCTTCGGCGGCGGCGAACCACTCGTGACACAGGCGAGTGGGGGTTCACTAGCGAGGATCGTTTCGTCGATGTCGCGGGGAGGGGGCTTCGCGCGCTTGGCTTGCTCTCGCTACGTGAAAGTCTACAGGCGTCGGACGAACAGCGTACAGCGCTTGCGCTGTGAGTTGCCAGAAAGACTCACACTTTTTCGGGGCCTCGCGACACGGAATTTTAAGTATTCTGACAGCTGAGGTTAGAATGCCTTGTCAACGAAAGAAAGAAGAATTTTGGATGTTAACTGAGTATAATTTATAATTATAATTTATAATCATAAATATTCTCAGCGGATATCAGTGCTTCTTTACGTCGGGATCCCCTCTCACGATCCTCTCAGTAGGATCGGAGAACAACTTGAATATTATTACAAAAAAAACACCTACCCCCTCTTACGATCCTCTCCGTAGGATCGGAGAACAATTTAACCGTAATTAAATCCCACTCCCTTCTCACGATCCTCACCGTAGGATCGGAGAACCGAACTCGCTCCCTGAACCTCTGAAGGTCCTAGACTTTACCCTACCTTCAACTTCCATCCGCTTGGACCCCCTTTCGATACTCTCGTAGGATCGGAGGACCAATGCGGCAGTAGGAGCTCCTCTGGACCCCGTCTCATATCTCTCTGAACCTCTTAGAGTAGGATCGGAGAATCACAGGGCAGTAAGAGCCCCTCTGGATCCTGTCCTTTACGGTCCTAATTATTTCGCCATTGAATTCTCACCCCCTTTGTTAAGTCAGATAAATAAGGTTATAATTCTTTTTATCTATAACAATCATAATAATCGCTAATTATAAGCATATGTATCTTTTAGATGTGAGCTATTAATATTTTTCTTCTTTTAAAAAATAGGATTTATTATTTAACTTTGAAATTCATTCCTTAATTAAAAGTTATTGAAGTAGAATCATATAAGTTAATTATTCCTTTTAGCAGTATTCTGGAATTTTAGAAGCCATACGTACAGCTTAAAAATATTGCGACATATAGTCTTTCCGAAAGTCCATCAAACCTGCAGAAGTATACACTTCCCGGAAATTCCATCTATTATCTATCTGTTCCTTAACTTCCATTCCTAGACTTTAAACAAACACGAGCAACTAGCGAGACAAGGCCCAGACAAACACCCGAGGCGCAGTTTCAATTATAAATTCATTAGCTCGTTCAAAATGTTTCACTGGCAACTCATAAATGCACAGGCTGAGTTCCTGCAGCACGTTGAATGTAGAATCGCGAATTAAAAAAGGATAGTATGAATCCTTCAATCCTGCTTCCTCCGTGGACACCAAATTACCACGAAAATGGCAACCAAAACGTAGATTAAAATTGGTAGACTCAATCATTCTTTCAGTCACTCCAGCATTGAAAAATGATTCAATGTCTGTAAAATACATTTTGAATATCCTCCAATCTTCAAAGCTCAGCGAGATACTGCATCGTGGATGACTGAATATAAATTTTATTTCTACAGCTAGTGTATCAATATAATAATACAGTGAAGTCTCGTTTTGCAGGTCAAGAGTGATTCTGGATCCATATTTCGTATTCACCTTCTTCACACCCATAATATCATATAGTTTATTTTTCTCCAGATTATTTAGCTTTTTCACTGATAGAAGATCTTCTCCACATCCAAGTCTGTTTAGATTCTTCAAATTAATTTTTTTTTCAATAAAATTCAGATAGTTCGAATTTGTTATTAGATCTTGATCAGTCTCTCTGGAGTATTTCTTGATCTAGCTTTAATCAATTTCTTAACTCCTGGAATGTGCGTGGATGAGTATTTATTCGACACTTCAGCACTTTTAGTTTTTCACAATTTAAAATAACACACCAAGGATCAAACTGGACTAAGAAAACATTATTTGCAGATCTCATTATATGCCGTCGGCATAAATCAAAGGAAGAACCACATTTATAATATCAAATAAATGACCGCTAAAGAATTTAATATTAAAAAATGTCTAAGAAATAATGTCAGACGAGTGACTCATAGTTACGGAATGTCTATAACGTTACAGCCGTGTCAGAGCATGATAAAGAGCCCTCTGTTTTTATAATTTTTCGTGTGACTTTCCTATATATTTTTCTTGAAAATTATAATTCAAAACAGAAACTAACTCTAGAATCCTAATCCATCAGCTTCTGCAAATGAAGTATACCGAAAACTTATAATTAAATTAAATATTTAAATAGAAAATAGTTTTCAACAATTGATGTAATGTTGCATGTCTGTCAGAGCCTGAATAAAGCCGTTTGTTTTCGGAATATTCCAGGAGACGTTTCCACATATATTTTTCATGAAACGTATAATTTAAGGAAAAACCCAATGCCCTAGAATCCTACTTCATCATTTTGTAAACTGAGATATCCCAAAAAATTGTTAAAGTAAATTTTTTATAAGAAAAAAGGTCTCAACAATTGGTATAACGTTACAGTCATGTCAGAGCTTGATAAAGAGCCCTCTTGTGTCGAAATTTTTCTTGAGACTTTCCCATATATCTTTCATGAAAATTATGACTAAAGAAATAAATTAATTCCCCAGGATTCTACTTCATCATCTTCTGAACTAAAAAATCCCAAAAAATTGTAATTACATTAAATATTTTATGAGAAAATATGTTTTAATAATGGGCATAATGTTACAGGCCTGTCCGAGCCTGATAAAGAGGCACCTGTTTTTGGAATTTTTCATGAGAATTTCTTATATGATTTTCATGACAATTATAATTTAGGAAGTAAACTAATTCTCTACAATCCAACTTCATCGTCTTCTAAACTAAAATATATAAAAAAAATTTAATTGTATTAAATATTTTATAAGAAAATAGGTATTAACAATAGGCATAACATTAAATGCCTATCAAAGCCTAATAAAGAATCCTTCTGAACTGAAATATATCCAACAGTTATAATTGAAATATAAATACATATTTAACAATAGGACCACTTTATATAATCATACCTTATTATTTCTGTAGGAAAAGCTGTGACTTTTGTTGAGTAGTTCAATACAAAAAAATTGAGCTGTGGTATTATTGTTCTGAGCAGTAGGAGTACTAAAAAAGAAGTTAAAATTGAAGTATGAATATAAATTGCAACAAAAGAGAATCCCAATATCATATGTGTTAATTTCCTCGACCTGACTATATATGCCAGGCTCTGTTTTTTTCGATACTTCACAAAAGCTGTGAATATTCAAAATAATGTGCGAACTAGGTTTGCGAAAGGCATTTAAAATGTACTCTGCTGTTAGCAGCTATGCTAGACTGAAAATCTAGAATCTAGAGCTATAGCTACAATGATCTTCTTGAAGCTCGAAATTTTTAGAGATGACCCTGTCCATTGAGAAGAGAAGAACGTTGACCTGCGGAGGGGCCCTTTTTTCTAATGCTTCGAAAGTCATCCTTCGAAGAATCTCGGCGTTCTGCACTAGGGGCAGCACTTGTTCGCCTCGATTTCACCCTGAAAATTGTTGTCAAAAACGCTGTTTTCAGTAATAATTCCTAGCTTTCTATTTTTTCTAAAGTACCCACAAAATATTTATGAATTCTTATGCAAATTAGGCTACATTCAAATAATATATAATATACATTAGTGACTTTATGTCTTTGATATTCAGGTTGGCTGCAGACGTACCATTGGGAATCGCAAAGTGAGAGCGATTGTGGCAATAGTGTGAGACAAAAGAGGTAAGGGTTCATAATATTGCCATAAAAGACACCCCACTAGAAGGTGACGATGATACTTATCACTAGATGTTTTCCAGATGAGATAGTAGATCTGGTTTTCCAGAAAGGCATCAATCTCTTTATGCAGCCCACTATATGTGGATGAGCCTTTAAGCTCTTACTTAAACATATTATGAGTCTATGAGAGGTTGAATTGGAAGCTTTGAGGTAGTCAATCTAGAATATTGACACGTGACGCTAGTAGAATGCTGCGCCTTTGAAGACACACCTGCCGATTTGCAGGTTCTCCCGAAATCCTGCTACGCTTTTCTTTGAGCCATGTTTTTCGTACATTTCTCGGACACGGGTCCAATCGTCCGAATAATTCTATCATTTTAGGTGGCTCCAAAAGATCTCTTACAGCGTGTTCAGGCAACTTATTGGCCTGTAATTCTTACGGTCAGACAAGTTGCCTTTCTGCGGGAGGAGTACTCTGCTTTCCTCCAATAACGACTCCGAAATGTATTTAGTAAATTTAGACATAAGGTGAAAATGCGTGTCAGGTTCTCGTGGTTTGAAGGAAACTTCTTCCATGAGAAGCCGTTAATACCATCTGTCCCGCAATGGAATAATCTTGATGCCCCTCAATACTTTTTCCATCTCTTCGGTAGTAATAGGTGTTTAATCTTCATCAGGTGTTATGAGGTCACTGCACATCTCCTTGAAGCTAGTTATGTTTTCTGTGTCTTTACTTAGTGGATGCTGCAGTTTGTAGACTTCTTTCCAAAATTCTTCGACTTCATCTGGTTTGGACGGGTGGTCCACAGTTACTGGAGGGTCTCCAAAGGATCGAAATAGGTCAGAGAAAAACTGTTGATTTTTTCTGACCCACCTCTCCCTCCACTCTAGATTTCTCCTAGCGTCCGATAGTACCGATACTACAATGTGCTACCTGATGCTTAGTATCTTTGACTTCTTGAGTGTGTGATGACGGAACAGTAGATCGCGCACGTATTGTCGGATCTTCACAGTGACCTTTCTGCCAAAGGTTATTTATACAATCACACACTGACTGCGGGACTTACGCTGTGTTTCCCAGCCTATCTGTGAGCTAAGTTTATGCATGCGCGTTTTGGTTTTATGATCAGCCGTTGGTTTGCTTTTACAACTTGCACCTGCCAAAGCTCTTGATGCATCATATGCAGCACAATTGATGGTCCAGAGGTCGGAATATTCAGAAAAATCTCCATGAAGTGCGTCATTCACTTGAGCTAGATCTTTGGGCTCGAGAGAATCCTGGATACTGATGTTTCTCCTAGCCCCAAAGCATCGCTTTTCCTCTACTTGATGCCTACCTGCGGTTGTTTTCAGTGTCGCCTCTCTTTATCTGCTGTCGGCTTTTTTTGGCTGCGTTAGAGTAGGCGCTCCGCTATATAACCCCTTTCTTAGGAGATGCGCAACACTGCTTCACAGCAGTTGTTGAAACAGCGCGAAAGCTCTCGTTGTTTCTCTCACCACAGAGGATGCAGCCGCGCTATGTAGTCTCTTCTCTCAGGGGCTGTACTGGTATCATAATACTCTAGTAGGTCGTTCTTCAGACGATCCATCTACTAAAAACTATTATCGTACTTTAATTCAAGAATTGTTGAATTACACTTTCCTTTGCTTAAGAAAATTAAACAGTATGTTGGGCCGAAGAATTTTATCCGTTGATTAGGTCAACAATGCAGTGCGTACAAAAGTTATGACCAATCTAAGACTAAAATGTCCCCTCGAAAATTTCAGCGAGAATGCCCCCTTCAGCATTTGAAGCTGTGAACATTGCGTGTATCAGGATGTGATCAATTTGTTTACTTACTTTGCTATATTTTGGCCCCGTGAGAACGACCCCGTATGAACAATAATATGCCAAACAAATTAGGCTGTTATTTTAATATAGTGATTTTTTTATAAATATTTTTTAATACTACCCACTCACACTCCACCGCCATCCAAACTCAAAAGATACATGAGTCCAATTTCACTCGAACTGAGAAAATCGAAAAAAAAAACAGTTTGCTTAAGGAACTTTAATAGCCCGTAAAATTTTGGGTAATGCAAATAAATTTTTAGGGTAAAAAATGCGCTCTTTTATATATTGCAATAATAAAATGAAAAATAGTATTTCGCTTCGAATGTCTGATTTTAGGGCTGAGATTGTAAATTAATTTGCTAGGAATTGTTTGAGTATGTGACCAATTTCAAATTTAGCCTTAAATCTAATAAGTATTTGCGTTCGAGGGGAGTTTCCTTGTCTAATACTGACTGGTTGTATATCACCAACAAATTTGTGAACTCTTGCATGTATATAAAATGCTAGGATAGTAACTATGAACAAAACTGGAACCTCGTAACCCGATTATCACAAATATATCTTATATAATAATGATAAACATATGTAAGAAGGATAAGTTTTACAATCAAATTAAAAAGATACATATATGTGAATACTGGAATTCCTTAAAAGCACGCTTGCTGATAGTGAAAAATTTTAGGGTACTAAATTTAAAAACTTTGGTACATAACACTCGGATTGTATATCTAAAACGACCACTCAGACTTTGCGTTGAAATTCAGAGAATTTAAGGAATTCATAGAATCCTATGAATTAGGAGAATTCGAGCAGCTCAGAGAATTCAAGGATGAAGAGGATTCAGAAAAATCGAGTAATTTAGGAAATGAAAAAAATTATGGAAATCAATATATTTATAATATTTCAGATAACTGAAAGATTTTGAAGCATTCTAAGTAATTTAAAAGAAATAAAAAGAACACAAAGTGTACGCGAAGTTACAGTAAGAACATGAATTTTTTTCAGGAAAAACTAATAAAGAACCGTAAGAAAGAATTGCAAAATTTTTGAATAGAATAGTAGAGGAAAATAGGTTGAAAAATGAAATGAATAGAAAATCTGAGCGCAAAATAGGAAAAATAACGGCAAAAATTCAAAATTTATAAAGTACAAGTGACGAAATAGCTAGTACATCATAAAATCGGGATGTAAGATAACGTAACAGGGCAATCATGCAATGTGCAACTAAAATTCCTGATCAGTGCCAAGCGTGTCTTGATGTTTTAATTTTCACCACAAAAAAATCGCCTTGCAAGTGATTGTGTAGATAAATGGAATTTCAGAGGTTTTAAGAAATAAGAAGTTATTCTGAATTTGAAATGTAATAAGTACAAATTCAAGAAATATACAAAAAATTGAATAGAAATCAATGTATATAACCTAATACGATCTTCTTCTGGGTGGGTGGATCGTTCAAGGAGGGGAAGGACGACACACCGGTCTAGGGGGGAAAAATGGAGGTGGCTCGGGTGAAGGCAAGATGGAGGGTTGTTGAGAAATTTAGAATATCGGAATGGTGAAGAAAAACCAAAATGACGGGTTTTGTGAATAAAATATCGCGGGTTTATGGAGGAATTGGCGAGAGGGAGTAAATTTGGTGGAAAGTGTTGAAATTGATGGAGAGTGGATGAATTTGTTAGTGGAAATAAATTTGTAGGAAGATAATTTCAACTGGTGAGGAATAATGTGGTGGAAGGGAATATATTTGCTGAAAGGGATTTTAATTGAGGGTGAGGGAGAAGGGTGGTGGAAGGAAGTAAATTTGTTGAGAGGAAATTCAATTAACGATTTGGGAAGAAGTGGTGGACGGAAATAATTGTGTTGAAGGAAATAAATTTGGTGGGGAGAGAAATTCGGTTATGGTGAAGAGGAAGGAGAATGGCAGAAAGGAGCAAGCGTTGAGGTCCTTCATCCCCGTTGGCACGTCTGTTGGCTGATTGGCGGCGTCAGGTGGATTCTCCGGATGTTCCCGCTCATGAGGGCCTTCCAGGCTTGTATTCCGCCCGTTGGTCTGTTGCCGGACCGTTGGTCCATGGCTATCAGGGAGAGATGGAGGGTTTACTGTCAGGTTAGGAAAAAGGGAGAAAACGAAGGTTTACTGTGGCGTGAGGAAGGTCATGGAGGAGAGAAACTACTTTATTGTATAATTTCTTTCTTCAGCATTTCGGTATGCTGTTTGTCGAATTTCAAGTCTCTTTGGGTCCCTTCGCTGGCTGTAGCATTGAATTTTGGGACATCCGACCTTTAACTCTGGCTACTCAGATCCTTGAGCAGATTTCTGTACGACGCTCTGGTAGTAGTGTCGTCTTCCCCAGAACGTTGCAATCGCTGGGCCGAAACCTGGTGCCCGCGCGTGGCGGCGTCACCTCCTGGTGATTTTTCTCGAAGACGACCGGTGTCGCCTCCTGGCGACAAGGGCCAATAGTCAGCCTTTTCGTCAAGCGTGTTGGTAGCCCCTAACGCAAGCGTCATGCCTCTATCTGCCTTGGATTTAAGCCCATCCAGCCGATAGTCAACAGTTCGCCGGAGCGCCAATGAGTTCTCAGCGGGATAAGTTGAAATATTCGGGATTGGTTCCTCTGCTCGGTATCTAGATCCTTCTGGCTGATATTTAGCGGTCTGCCGGAGCACCACAGAGCTATCGAAAGGATAATATACGGACCTACGAAGAAGGGATAAGAGGAGGATCGTTCCAGATAAGTATTCTTACGTTTTCTTTACTGTTGAGTGCTGAGAAAGACTGAAACAGTTATGATCGAATTTGCCCTGAAATGCGCAGATTGATATTTTAAGGTCAAAATAAATAAAAAGTTCAGGTTTTCGTCTAGTTTTAATTTATTATTGATTTGTCCCTAGGCAGGGAGATCTGGAAAGGCGATCGTAGTTATGGGGGCAGGCTTGTAATCCAGTAAAGAAGAAAGCAGGCATGTAGGCAGGCTTGCAACCAAGCAAGCAGGCAGACAGGCTTGCGACCAAGCAAGCAGATAAGCAGACAGGCAAGCAGGTAGATCTCTTGTCGCCGAAGCCTCGAAGCTGAGTGTCGAGAGTTGCTGCAGCGCGCTCTTTTATGCTGTGGGACGCGCGACCCAAAGAAATTATTTCTTGTCATTCTCCTGTGCATGCTGCCTGCTTCGCCTTGTTTCTTCGCAAAGATAACAAAGATAATATACAACCATAATAATTTCAATCAGAAATTAGAATAATAACGAAAGAATAACAAGTATAAGAATTGCAATAAGAATACGACTACAATAACAATAATAATTTCAAATGAGAGTAAAATATGAGATTAGTAATACTGATTATAATGTCGTTAACAATAATAACCGTAATAAAATTATATTAGGGAATCGAAATGTTAAAATAGAAGAAGAAATGCTTTCCGTTCATGAAATCATGTGAAATAAAAATGTATTTCGGAAAAATAAGAAAGTTTTCCTGAAAATAAAAGTTATTCTTCCTTTAAAAATTAGAGTCAGGGGTAAGTGATCAGCTTATCCGAGCATTATTATTTAATAAGGCAGAAAACTTTAGAGAAATTTCAGAAAAATAAAATTTAGCTGAAAACAGAAAGCGGCTGGAAAGTGACGTAAACACTGCGTGGCGAGCAAAGGTCGCCGTAGCGGCAGAGGTAAGAAAACATGGGAAAACATGAAATTAATTGAAACTTAGGTCTGGAATCATTAAATTTTAAAAAAATGACAGAGCTAGTCCCAACCAAAGAAATAGAATTCAGGAAAGAAATAAAATGCAGATGAAAATAACGAATGGAGAAAAAGAAGTAGGACTTCGGTAGGAACAAGTGAAAGTCATAGGAATCAAAATCAGAATAATCCTGGAATTATTAACACTCATACAAATTGGAGCAAGTTAAATGTACCACAGATTATTGATATATCCTCGGGTGTGGTATCGAGAATGGAGCAACTTCTGAGCAGAAGAAATACGAGATCTGTCCAGAAAATATTCGACGTTGTGGAGTACCACGAGTAAGAGTTCATTTAGGTCAATGGAGATGATATCTTTCTCAAAGTACTCTCCTTTGTAACGTACAACCTCCTTCCAGCGATTCTGCCACTTTCGGAAGCACTCCTTAAAGTCGCCTTTCCGAAGCACTCCTTAGAGTAACCGTTCGGAATGTGTTACTAACAGCTGCTTTGTCATATTCGGTTTCATTTCCTATACGTCTTGAAATAGTTCTCCTTTCAGAAGATACTTCAATTTTTTAATGAATCATCCTAAGAAATGACCATTTCGAACATTTCCGAGTTGTTTCTAATTGATTCCAAATCTTCCTGGGCGACATCCACATGATAATTCTTTTGACCTTCCGTCAACAGACGTGGAACAAATTTCACAGCCTCGCGGCTCATCCCCAAAGCTTTGTTAAAAATTGTCGAAATAATAGTTTTTGGAATTTCGAGGTTTTCCTCTATCTATATTACTGTTATAGGACGGTTTTCATCGATCACTTTTCACTGAAGTGAGACCGCTTTGTAATATCGTAAACCACTTTTTGATTTGAGTATCACATATAAGCTCATTACCATAAACTTTCCGAATCATAACGATGGTTTCTGAACATAAATGGCCAAGTTCATGGCAAAATCTAGTGCAAACACTTTTTTTGGTGCGTTCCGTCATCCTGAAATGCGACGCGTATGTGATTAGACGTTCATGCAGCTGCGTACACTAGTCGACCAAAGTTTAGAAGGTCCATGTCACTTAGTAGGGGTCCTGACGGGGGTGTCCCATACATGGTGAATACCTGTTTTGTAACAATAGTATAACTAAATACAAAGTTAGACCACAAGGTCGGATACTTTCTGGACCACAAAGAAATTTGCTAACTCACGAAAGAATGAGACGTGCAAGATTCAACTCCACGTATTTACAGGCGAAAATGTTGCCACCAAACTCACAATTTGGCATTTCCCTTATTCAGACCCCAAATAATATTAAATTAGGGCCAAGAGATCGAGAATTAGCATAGGAGGATTTTATAATTCCGTATGCAGGATTTCCAGGAGCATTCGATGATAATTTGATTAGGGATACAAGTAGGGAGAAAGAGAATAGACAAGAGAGAAATTACATTCCAGAAATAATAATAAAAGAACTAGAACAATATAATAGGGGTAGAAGTAGAAGAAATGAGATGTATGATATTTCCTCATTTATTAATACAAATTCGCGTGACAATAGGAATAAAGTTGAAAAACAAGATAGGTTGATAGATTTAGACAAATATTGGCGAAAATAAAATTCGATGACAAAATAGGTGCAAAACGAAGTGTACATCAGATAGTACATTTTGATTCAGAAATAGAAAATACTTGAAAATGTGAGAAAACAGAACTTCCTGAGGTTATGAACAAGAGGTATGTAATCTCTTATCTGGGGAAGGTTCAAGGCCAAGCGCTAAGTTTTGAGAAAGTTCGAGAAGGCCGGTAAATGAAAGCTGGGATATAATAAGCAACTCTGAGGATGAAAATGAAGATTTCATGAATTCAGAATTAAGAAACGGACTTCGCAGGTCAAATCATATTGAAAGAAACGAGTATCGCGATAATATTAGGTATCCGCATAAAAAAAGAACATTTCAATACCTTCAGATGCCAACCAATTGCATTTTTCCGACAAAAGAATTAAATGGCATTGACTGGCATTGATTCCATTCAATATTTTGTCAACAGCCTTGAATAGCATTAAATGGCATAAAGTCAAAGGCATCCCAAGTAAATCACTTTAATGCCTTGAAGTTTATGCGCATTAAAAATAATTGAAACAAAACTAATTTTATACAGTAAAGCGCATGCAATGGAGTTTCAGATAAAAATGCAATTGGTACGCATTTCAAGGTATTGAAATGTCTGTTCTCCTGAATGCCAGGATATGACTCGTAATCATCTCCTTTTTACTGGGTGCAAAGTCAACCGCGAAATAATCGTACCCAATCAATTCCGTACAATCAGATTCCGATCCGGATATTCATGCCCATTTAACGCAGATAAGAAAATTCTTTGCTAAATTACTTTGGAGAGAGCTGTCTAAATAACAGAGATGATTGAGGATAAAACAGAGAAGGTTAAATTGGACGAGGTAACACAAATTTTAGAAACTGTGAACAGAACGGTAGAAGTAGAGGTTGTGAAAGAGGCAATACCAATGGCGATTGCCATTTATTCCATTTATGAGTCTGATGCGGCAGATGTTCAATCTAAGACCGAGGGGTTGTTATAATAACCCGGTAAGAAGGCTTGCATTCGAAGGTCTTGAAAATTTCAATACCTAGGAATGCCGTTTCTGTCCTTCTTTTCTGAAACCTCGAGTAGGCAGCGAATGTATTTAGATTCCAATCCCTTTCAAAGCCGGTTGTAGCTGTCAAATGTAACCTGAAATAAATTAAAAACACCATTTTTGTTTAACGCAATAGAAGGAGCTTCAAAAGCATCAAGTTTGCAAAATCTAGTAGGATTCCAAATAACAATACATAACTTTTTCATCAAACTCTCACTTTACTTAAATGTAATCAATTGGAAAAATATAAAATAACGACAAAAAATTAAAAAAGTTAGTTTCAATCTCAACTAAATGTGTAGCAATCAATTTTGGCAACGTAAAATGACTGATACTATCTTTTGAAATGCTTTTAACCTCCTTATTATTAGAAAAACAGTAAATAAGAACAGAAAAATTTGCAAATTTATAAGGGATTGAGAATCTTCTATTTCATGGTCGTTTTGGTGTTTCCAAAAGTATTCAGAAAAATGTTGTCGCTTCTGGGTACGGAAAGGGATCCAGTTTAAGAGATAACTTGTACTGCTATGGGGATTCAAAACCCGACGATAAAAACGGTATCGAAAAGGATTCAATAATTGTTACGTCAACATTGAACAGGAAATTTTCGAATACTTCTCAATGCAGGCCTTCGTACCGGGAACTAATGGCAAATATCAAATGAACAATCACAACCCACAATAATTTTTCCAGCCAAAGAAAATTTCCAAGTTAGCGATAAAAAATCAGGGCAAAATAAATGCAGAATTCAGAGCTCAAAAACAAGTACCGGTACGGCAAGGCAGGGTCAAAAGACATAGAACGCACATACGAGAGCGCCGAATGTTATGGGCTATAACTTTGGTGATAATACTGAAAGGCACTTGGAAAACGAAAGTCATAATTACAATAATAAAAAAAAAAGTAACATGCTACACGGAGAAAAAAATCGCACTGTTATAGTAGGCTGAGCTCTTGATATTACAGTACGGAACTTCATGTGCCAAATTGGCATGAATTTCTGCCAATATTGGCATCAGGTTAGACATTTTTAGCATTAAATGTCCTATACCATAAAAGAATCAAGCACATGCCGTTATTGCTGTAGTCACATGCCCTCAGAGCAGTTGTGCCTTGCGGAAATAGTTCCAACTTTGCCTTGCTACGGTTGTAAGAAAACTCATCCTCTTAGGGTATGAGTAGTCTTGCAAAAGCGATGTGAAGTTAGGCCAGGCCTACAGGGGCTACGTTCGTAAGTAAGCGCGGCCTAATATCTCATTTGTAAGAGTACTCATACTCTAATAGGGTGAGTTCTTTACAAATATAGCAAGGTGAAGTTGGAGCTTTTTTCGCAAGGGATAACGGCTTTAAAAGCATGAAGCTTTGTACTTTTTTAGGATAAAGGGTTTCCTGCTTAAAATGAATGAATTTTGTACCAGGATATCAAGAATGAAACCTGCGACAAAAGCATGACTAGTGTTCTTACTATTATAGGCATATTTTTTTCTCCGTGTATTTTGGTGATGAGCCCGTTCACTTTGAGCGAGAACTTCGGGATTTGTTATATCATGAACACAGTCGAGGGGGATACTAATGGTGAAGGTATTTTCCAAGAAAAAATTACGCCAGAGAAGTTAGATGCAGACTAGCTTAAACCGGACGAGATTAGATTTCATATTGTATTTGTCTTTGTATTTATTAGTTAAAGATTCCTAGGGCGACGATCGCCGAATGACGGTCAATTTGACGATTGAGATTGTAAATAGGTATTTAACCAGAGTAAAGAAATAAACTATAATACACATAATTAGATGAGGGAAATTAACAGTAGAATACTGTTAATATACATACTTAAAAGTAAATACATTCATGCGCACACTCATATATATCTTTAACCTAAGGACTTAACTGTTACTGATGTGTGATTTCAAGGGTAGGATTTGAAGTGTCAAATAAGTAACCAAAAAGGAGTTTTCTAAAGTGATATGGTGAAGGCGCATTTCTAATGGTTAGAGGTAGTTTGGAATGTATCGCTTGATCTCTGTTGGTAAAATGGTAGAGGTTAAAAAGATAGCACCGAGCTTCATTAATGAATATGCTATAAAGCTAGTTACCCATAAAAGATTGTCTTCTGTTGGCGACGGTGAGGAGTCCTGCTCTTTCTCTATCCTGGGTAATATGATCACTTTTAGTGATGTTATAGATGAGCCGTGTGCAAGCATTAAGCGTGATCTCAAGCTTGGCATTTAGCTCATCATTAATATCGTCATATACCACACAGTCGTAGTCAAAGACAGGCAGAATGAGGCTGTTAATTAGGATGATACGCGTTGGAGTAGGAAGTTATTCTTTATTCTTGTTAAGCAGTTGGAGGATTCTCTAGGTTTTTCTAGAGATATCCGCAACATCTTCATTCCAAGAAAGAGAGCGATTAAGAATATAGTCTAAATCTTTCACAGATTCCACAAAGGGAATGAAACGCCCATCGATCAAGAGAGGATGTAGGGTTGCAATTGTTTCAAGTAATGGAGAGAGAGAAGGTCCTATGATTATAGCCATTGTTTTAGCAGGGTTAAGAGTTAGTGACGGCGGACTCGGTTGAACTCGTGTCGGTTCGACTATACTCGGCCGCCGGGAGCTCATTTCGTTCTCGATCTCGCGTCGTATACTGCTCCTATCAAACGCGTGGTTGATTTTGGATCATCGAGATCATTTATCGGTCAGCTGGGGTATACTATGGCCAAACAATTAGGTAAATATTCAATACTCGGTACCTAGGGAGGTTAGAAATAGTTCGGTAACATGGAAAATCAGTGAAGCTCTTCTCCCAGTGCGATTCGACGGTACAAATGCATCAATCGCGTTCAAAACTGGAAGCAATGTCACACATTGTAGTCTGACTTTAGAATTTGTTAACAATTTCAGTTTGTCATACGTTCAGGGCTATTGCAGGTTAGGCTTGAAATAGCTCGAACTAATTCAAGGTAATTCATTTATTTAAATTAAATGAATTAAACCAAATAAACGGTCCAACGAAGAACGGAGTGAATTCAAGCTCTCGGTTTAAAGGTTTTAAGGGCCACAGAGACAAAATGAGCGGTAGATATAACAGCGATTGGCTGATAGGCCTCAGCACCGAGAGGATTAGAGGCATTTTAAATGCGCATCACGTGAATAATAGAGGGGGGTGGGCGGTCGCAAAAATGAAAGGTCGATAGTACCGTTAGATATTTCCAGCGCTTCGTAGAAACGATAACCTGATATGCTGAGGTCGAATATACCTCAGAAAATGTACCAGTTGAACCTAGATTCGATTCCGGTACAGGACTTCGACATAAACGAAACAATAAATTCGGTTGACTTTAGTCAACACGTACCCGGACGGAGTCTATCGCTCTCTAGACTAAATGAACTAATGACACCAGAGTGGCCTACAACTAATGCCCACCACCATAGCCGCTACCTATGTAATGAATACCCACGCGATAGGTACATCAACTGGTGCAACACTCGGAGTCGAGCATTTTTTCTATTATGCGTATGCGTCAACTCGAGGCGTCCCGGCTATTAGCGCAATACCTGAGGAGCCTAGGTTCATGTATATCCCCCACACAAATACAGTGATAGCCCCAAAAGGAGAACACCCCTCTTGGTCATCAAGAGTTTATGGGACAGCAGGCAACACAATGGGTTACAGCGATTTAGGCCCAGCTTCATTGGGAGGGGACGCACAGACTTTTAACGCCCTATCCCTAGACATTCATTCAAGAACCTAACTCTGTGAATTTTCCTAGTAGCTACGCCCATAATATCAGGAGCAGTCCACACGAATTAACGAAACTTTTCCCCGAACTCAGTCATTCAGATCCACCAATACCATACGACCCACGTAACAATTTACGTAGCAGATCTAAAGGTCTAGCCCAGCCTATTAGGCAATGAAACATTGCTTTCTCCGGAAGAGGAGACAGTAGTGTCAAAACTTGAAATTTCCTTTTTATTAGTAGGGATTGCGCTCTTATGTTTTATACAGAACCGACCGTATTGGCACACCTGGGTGCAATCCAAATATGATTTTTGCGCACGGTTCGGGGATGTAAACTACCAAAGACGCCTATATAACTTATATCTACACCAAATACCACTCGAGGAACAGTTAGATAGGGCCTACAATAACCTTAAATTGCAGATTAGACGCACAATTCGTCGTCGTGAGTTCCACACCTACAACGAACTACGCCTCCGAAGGAATCTTTCATTCCAGAATTCGCGTACCGCTTGAAAACCAACAAAAAAAAACCAAAAACAATGTTAAAAAGCCGACCTCAATAGCCACGATCGAAGACAAGCCCAAGAAACCTGACCCGGCCTTAGATGATTTAAGGAATCAAATCATTAGAATCAATATTCCAATACGGGAAAGCCAAAAAAGAGAACTTGAGTTTGAACAGTCTCACGGCACTAGTTGCCAATTTATCTAACCAAACCAAGACCATTAAGGCCTCGAACCAGGAAAGACTGGCCGAGTCTAAAGAGACCCTTAAATTAGAAGGGAAACTTCAAGATAGCGATAGTCAGCGCGAGAGATCCCCTAACTGATTTAGGGGAAAATGTTCCAATTGTCGGAGAACCGGACATACATGAAGGACATGTAGGTCAAAACGTCGCATCTTCTGCTTTGGCTGAAGGGCGGACGGCCTTTTGATAGCGTCAGAAAAAAATCCAAACTCGGGCCACATTATCGTGCAGAGCAGACCGATTGTACACGGGACCGCTAGTGAAAAGGACGATAGTGGTAAATTAGGTAACGTCCAGTTAGCCTAAATAGAGTAACGGAAAGCCGGTAGAGAACCCGTAGAATCAAGAGACCCGCTTATATGTCCTCCGCAGGAACCACTATCCTTAGTAAATTCAGAAGTGTCAATGGAGGTAGATAGCTCATAACCATCCGTAGAAGATTTGATAGATTTCACAGAGGTACCTATGGACGGAAATGTCGAAACAGCAGACGAACCAATCCGGCCATATACGGTAGCAGCTGTAGGGTGACGGAAAGCCAAAAGAGAGTCCCTTGAATCAAGTGTTTCAATAGTATCTCTTCCTAAGGAGCCATTGCCCCTAGAAAATTTTAAAAAGCCAATGGAAGTAGATAGCTGAAAACCAACCGTAGAAGATTTGATAGATTTCACAGAGATACCTACATGCGGTAAAATCGAAACGCCCAATAAATCAGTTCGGCTTTTCACGAAAGTACAAATTGGGGACGAGATCGTCGACGCGCTAATCGACGGCGGATCAACGCATTCCTTTAACATAGAATCACTTGGTAGACGATTGATGACTGATAACCGTCGTAAAATGGTCGAAACATAGGCATAAACCATGCTAGTAGCTAATAAGAGAGGCCTTCAACCCGACTCCAATCGGGTAACTCTAGACCTTGACTACCCTGCCGCTAAAAATTGGAAACATTTAAGACGGTTTCTCGGCGATTTCAGACGCTGAGCGAAAGTATTTGACTACAGAACAGGAATGTTTAGCGGTTATATGGTCGATCAAGAAATTTAGACACTACTTGGAAGGTTTCCACTTTACGGTTATCACGGATCACAGCAGCTTACACTGGCTTCATAACCTCCACAATCCCACAGGTGGCTAGCTCGGTGGTCGTTAGAACAGCTAGAGTATAGTTTAGAAGTAGTAGTAATTCGAAAACGAAGACTCGATTGAAGTTTGCGCCGTAGAAGTAATAGACAACCCTTGGTGTAATCAGCGCATGGAAGACGTTACAAATCACCCTCACAAGTATCATGGGTGGAAGGTGGCCGAAGGACTACTATATAACTTTCGATCTAATCCGTTAATTGGCCCCATTTTCGAAGGCCAGGAAGCCTGGAAGCTAGTTGTTCCCTCAGAAAAATGCGCGCAGGTTCATCAGGAGGTTCACGATGAACCTCAAGCAGGCCACCTGGGTATCAAAAAATCGTTTCAGAGAGCAGTCGGCAGTTTCCACAGATTGCATGGGCCCTTGTACTCGTAGTAAGATCGGAAATCGTGGTCTTTCACGATTCATTTTCCAAATGGGTGGAATGTAAAGCCCTACGAGCGGAAAATGCTAAAAATGTTAGCACTGCCCTAGACGACCTGATTATCTCACGTTGGGGTAAACCGAAGGTTATCCGTACAGATAATGGAACTGAATTCGTGAAGCTAATCCAACGTTACGGATGAAACGCGCCCTAAAGACCATGATTCGGTCCTTTATCGATAAAAGTCAGTAGGACTGGGATGCGAATTTAAACAAGTTTAGATTTGCGTATAACACTGCCGTTAAAAGTACGACTCGAGACCGAGAAAAATGGATCGAAAGAATGAAGCGGCTTCGTGAATTATAGCGAATGATAATGGTCGATTCCTCCGTACGTTCCACATTAAAGACCTGAAACCCTACCTCCTTCGTTAAGCGTTATATAGTTTTTTACATTCTCATTCTAATCAGAAGGTATTGGTTTTATGTAAAATTTGACATAGTCGGTTTTCATCAAATCTCCACGTTTTGAGACCCCCTGAGCTAGAAAAAACGATTTTTACCAAGGTGTCTGTCTGTCTGTAGTCTGTAGTCTGTCTGTCTGTCTGTAGCAACGATAACTTTCGAAAAAATGATCAGATTTGATTCAGCTTTGGCTTGAAAGAACGAGTTCGTTAACCAGCTATTTTGGATGAAAATTCAAAAAGTGAGCATATTTTGAAAATTTTGGAGACCACTTTTTTTGAAGATTTGAAAATGCTTTGTACGGTTATTAGTAGTACGCAAAATTACGAACAAAATATTCTCATGACTTTTCGTGATAAAAAAAAATTACTAGAATTATAGCATTTTCAAAATTCCAAAAAACAAACGAAAATGAACATTTTAAGCCGAAAAAGGCACGATATGAAAAAAAGTCAATTGGAGAAAAACGTTGCTTCTTGAACACCCTATAATATTTTCATAACAACTTTTTGAATTTTTTGAAAAATAAAAAATTCAAATTTCGATCGCACAAAAAAATAATGAAAAATCAAAAATTCCATTTTGCTGTGAAACTATGCAAGATACGAGAAAAGATTATTCCACCAAAATTGTGCACCTAAAAAAGATCTACAAATTTCTTATCATTGACTTTTTGATATGACGCGTAGTTTTTGTTTTATTCGTAAAAAACGGCATTGAAAATAGAAAAATCAAATTTTTAGACGAATAACACGAGCTACGAAAAAAATGACAGAAACAAAATTTGTTCATCCAAGGAAGAGGTACAAATTTGTTGTGAATCATGTTTCGATAGGATGCGTAGTTTTTGTTTTATTCGTGAAAATAACATTGACAGTAAAAAAATTAAATTTTTGAAGAAACAATGCAAGGTACGAAGACAGATAAATGAACAAAAATTGTGCATTCAAAAAAGATTTACAAACTTGTAATCAATTTTTGTTGTAAGAATATATTCAAAATGAAAAAATTAACTTTTTGAAAAACGGCACAAGCTAAAATAAAATTTTAACTAATAAAAGTTGTCGCCTAAATTATATCATTATTTTTCATTTGAAATCAAATACAAATTTAGTAATTTGTATATGAAGAACATATAACACGAAGCACAAAGTGCGCGCTCAGTGTATTTACCAAATCGCACGCCGTAAGTGCGCTCAAACTTTTTTGTTTCTATCATACGGTGCACAGAAACGACCGTGGAGCGCAAGGTTCAAATGATTTTCAAATCAAATATCGAGCGCGAAGCGCGAGTGTCTGGATGAGAATGTGTTCCTTAAGGTCGATAGAACCTTGAGTAAATAAAGTTCCTTTTTAGTCTAAAATAAAAACAAATTTAACAATCACTTAATATGTAGAGGTTTTGATAATTTTATAATATTTGCAAACAAACTTTTTCTTTTCATCGAAGTCGAACACGAAGTTCAAAAATCTAGAGGAACCGAGCGATAAATATATGATCGAGCGCGAAGCGCGAGATCCAGCAGTCGCGGTTTTTTGGTTTGTTTTTCTTCTGTTTGGGAGTATCTCCGAACAAGATGAGCAATAGTAAACGCACTCCACCTCCGGGCTCGTATGCCTCGAGCTCCGAGGAAGAATTTTCCGACTCCGCCGTCGATCCACGCGACCTTTGGGGGCTGGCAATGGCGAAGTTGGTAGCTGGAGACAAAGATCTGAGTGAGACAGCATTAGACTCATCGACGATCCGCGTTCTAAGAGCGGTCCACGATCGCTGACAGACGGAGAAGGAGGCACTTACTACCAGGGCCCTCAAGTGCCCTATACAAAGGAAGAAAAGCCGGATCCTCCCTAACCTTTTGATACTTTTGGAGAAGTGTGCATCCCTAGGCTGTCAAGGAAAAACATGACTGACCCTACTCATCCCTTCATCTCCTTCACATCGAAGAATTCTCCCGGTCTGTCGAGCGGTGTTCCCCACAAACATAGTGGTCTGTCGCGACTCCAACTACCTCCCCGAAAATCTCAGTTGACAGTCATATTTGAGGTCCGTCGAGCGGCAACAATAACAATAAACGAGTGAGGCGTAGGCGCTAACCTGAGGGGAGCGGTCGGTTCACCCTGTGAGAGCGCGGGCTAGCGTTACAAGTAGTCCGTCTGTATTCCTACGCCGTGGGAGAGGGGAGCGACAGGGTACGTCGTCCGAGAAGCGTCAGGCCCCGGTCTTCCTAGTCAAGCCTTGACCTATTTGACTAGTGATTTTTGATCTGTGCTATCCGTTTTCTTACTTGTGTATTTATTGAGAATGGAAAACTTTTGGAGGATTATATATAACCCTTTTTACCAGTGTGAAAATTAAAGGCCGACCTTGCAATAGAGCGGCATATTTTCTAGTAAGCGGCTTTCAATGTATCAAGTTGTTGAAGCGTTGGTCAGTAAAAATGTCGAATTCTGGTTATGGCGTCAGTAGCCGCCAATTTTTAAATAGACAGATACACGTTTATTCTTCGGCCTGCTGGACTTAAAAAATTGGCTTGCTAAACTTCCATATTTTACAGAATTGTCTTAAAAACTAACCCTTAACAACTGACATCCATCCACACCTTAGCTCTAATATCGCTCGCACTTACCGCCTTGCCTTCCTCGCTTCGCCTCAACTCGCACGCATGTCCCTACTTTCTCATTTTGCCTCGCATTGCCAAACGCTGCCTCCGCGGCTAATACCTAATACTTATCTTCATTTATAATATGTACAGTTTACTTATATTTGCTTCCTCTCCTATTCACAATCTTTCCTTCTCAATTCCTCTTCCTCCTTCCTTCTCTTCTTCTCCATCTTACCCAACACCCCCTTCACCCATGCTACAACCCGTTTGTCCCCCCTTTCATGCATCAATACCTCGTTGCTTATCCCAGTCCTTTCCACCTTCACGCACTCCTCCAATCAGTGTTCCACTCTTGCATCCTCCTTACCTCATAATTTACACATCCTCTTCTCCCTAGAAAGCCAGAACCTATTAAAATCTTCCATGCACCCACATCTCATCCTCGATATAAGTTCCTGACTTCCTTTCTCTCCCTCCTCATACAAATATTGTGCTCTCTCTTCCTTGGCATAATCCACCCATAGTTCCCGTTAAACCTTGACTCGCTTATTCTCTCCTCCCCTGCTGCCTTCTTTCCCACCATGCCGTTTTTCTTAACCATCTCATATACCTTCCTGCCTTCCGGGTGAATCCTTCTTACTTCATCCATCTGCAGTCCATTCGTTCTAAAATACCTTTCCCTTTCAACCTCCATCTTCCCACCACCCCTCCTCTTCTACTTATCGCACCGACACTCCCTAACCAGCTTCCTTCTCCCCTCATCAAGAAATTTCTCCTCATATTTACACGCCCGTATCACCATTAGAACCCCTAAACTCGTTCGTCCCGTCTCCCTCCTGACAATTTAATTAGGCGTGTTCCTTGCAAACCCCAGGGTCCACTTTACATACCTCTCCTGTGTCCTATTTACTTCCTGACTTCCCTTCCACCCCACACCTCTACTCTATACAATAGCGCACTCATCACTAGTGAGTCAAAAAATTTCATTCTCCTTCCAAAATCATCCGCTAATAACATCTTTCCCGACCCCTAATCCTGCCTTATCACCACATTTGCCCTCCTCACTCTCTTTTCTATGTGACCACCCACTTCTCATTTCTCCGGAACAAGAAGCCCAGGTGCACAAACTCTTTCAGCTCCTGCACCAACTTTCCTTTCCACTTCCACGTCCACTCCCCTCCCTTATCCCTTCCACCTCCTTTTCTGAACACCACAACCTTGGACTTTTCCGCATTTAGCTCTAACCTATTCTTATCCAGGTATCTCCTCAAACTCTTCATCATCTCCTTCAAGGCCTCCTCGCTTCTTTCCAGCAAGACTATGTCATCTGCATACGCGAGTCACCAAATTATAATCCCTCCTACCCTAACTCCTCCTACACTCCGGCCTTCAGCTTCCATTTCATATCGGCGATTAAAATCGCAACAAGGGTTGGGCGAAGCGGACACCCTTGTCTTAAATCTTTATCCATCCAGAAACCCTCCGAAAACCCCTCCCCTTCTCTCGCCTTATCTCTCGTCTCTTCACATATCTCCCTTACCCTCTTGATCAGGCCTCTCTCTACTACCCTCTCCTTCGTCGCCTCCACAACCTCCCCCTATCCACCGAAGGAAACGCGCCTTCGAAATACACAAAAAACGCGTACACTCTCGACCCCTTCTTCACTTCATGACTACATAGTCCCCATCCAGTCCTTTAGAATCTCCCCCTCCTTATCTATTATATTATCCTTCGATTTTCTTTCGAAGCTCCCTCCACCATACACCCATACTCTCCTCTCATTCGCCTAGCAAGTCTATCACCCTTTCTTTCATCCTTTCTATCCCATCGTTATTGTACACTGTGACAAACATACACGTTACCCCTCGTATCTTTACTGCCCTCATTTGCACGCCCTCTCCCTCTACATGAACTTCTTCCTCTAATCCATCCCTAACCCCCGTCATAATTCCCCCACTAGCCCTTCATTTCTTCTTCACTCTGACTGTCTCCTGGAGTCTCCACCTATACCCCCTTGGCAGCTTTGGTTCTATTCTATCCCATTCCTTTCTCTTCACCCACGTCTCCACCAGTCCCACTGAATCAAATTCCTGGATATACCTCCAGAACTCCCCATCTTTTTTCTTTACCCTTACTACGTTCCAGTACAGCACCTTCACTAATACTCCATCCTGCTTTACCCCCAGCCCCTACTTCCTACGAAACAAATTCCTCTGCACTCCTTTCAGCTCCTCTCTCTCCTCGGCCAACACCCACATTTTCTCATTCACTTTATCTTCCAAAACCCTACCTTTGCCTCTCTCTCTTCACTCGTCTCGCTCGTAGCCCTGTCGTTCAGCATTCTTAACACCTCCCTTTCCTTTCTCGTCAAATCATGATCAATAAAAACCCCCTTATCCTTTATTCTACTTTTATTTCGCATTACCCCCAAATTCTCTTCTCAGCTCTCCAAATCCACAACCGCCACTTCCTTCTCCTTTGTTCCCTCCAGCCTAACTTTCCCTACCCTGCCTTTAACCAACCCTATGCTCTGTAACAGCGCTTCCACGCCCTCTCTTTTTTCCCCACTCTTTAGCATCAACCCTCTTATCACAATATTATTTCTACTGTCTGCCTCCCCTTTTCTCTCCATCCTTTTTCCTTCCTTACCGATATCAGCTCCCTCTCTAATCCTTCTACTTTCGCCCTCACCTCTTTTGCCTCCTTTTCCCACGTCTCATCTCTAATTCTTAGGTCCTCCCTCATACCTGCCATCTGATCCTTAGGCCCCCTTACGTCCTCCCTCAGTCCTCTGATCACGCCAACCAACATCCTGAAAGGCTCCTTCTCCGACTCCCCCCCCCCCCATTTTTTAGGGGGGCGACCGACGTGTTGTTGTACTTTTCTCGAACGGACTCTCTACCGCGCTTTTCTCTGGACTCTCTTGGCTGTCTCTCTTCCTCTTAAAGAGTTCCTCCCCTTGCTTGCGCTGGAGACCTCTGCCGCACCTTCTCGCTTCCTTCGTTCCGCTTTTTCCCTCCTCCCGACGCGCCGCTCGACACAGGGCCACGCACTGTTGACCACCTCCCGCTTTCACACGTCCCGCTCCTCAGTCGGTAACTGGGGACTCTCCATACAGTACCTTCTGCAACCAACAGATGTCTCTGAAGCCTTTTGCCGCGTATTACACCAAATGTTTTCCTCATCTCCCTTTTTCAACCCCTCACAGCCCCTGCAGACACCCCTTTCTCTTCCTTAACATCCCCCAACACCACGAAAACCACCCTTGTCACCTTTGAAGGCCCAAAACTCCTGACCAAAAAACTCCTCCGATCCCTTGGCAACCTAACCTCACTTTCCCTATTTAACTAAATCACACCTCACAGCTACGCTGAAAATTAATTTTTATCTCCCCAATTCACCCCACACAACCCTACTTGCCTCCTCGGCTTCCACCCTCACACTACACTCACGCCTTCTACACAAATTCCGTAAAATCAAGGACTAAAAATCAGCACTAAAAATATTTATTTCGTTATGATTAGAGCAGCCGTCCCGCTAATTCCTTTCCTCTTCAGTTTAAAATATGATCGACACTCTCTCTCTCTCTCGTCGGAAATTTCTGTGCATGGATAAGCTTTACAGGTTTTACCCCTTTATAGCCAATGCCACTCTCCATGGATACTGAGCTAGGTGGAGAGCGAGGAACGATCAGTGGAATCCATTGGACTCATACTAGCCACTGCGGAATGGGCGTCATCGACTTTTAATATTAGGTGAAGATGCGGGACAGGTGTTGATGTGTAGAAGTGAACTTCTTCCACCAAAAGTTCTTGATACCATCGGGTCCTGCAGCGTAGAAGTTCTTCCCCCTCAGTGCTTTCGTTCTCTCCGGTAGTGATTGATGTACATTCCTCCTCAGATCTTATGAGGTTGTCGCAAAGCCCCTGGAAGCGGACGATATTCTCAGTGTTTTCTCAAAATGTGTTTGAACCTCGTAAACCACTCTTCAAAAAGTCTCGACCTCGTCATATCCAGTTTTCGAGAGGTAGACTGCTTGATTTCGCAAAGACTGTTGTGAAACGTGCTAATGCTCTGGATATTTCTAACACCACAGAGCATGCATACGCGCCATGGAGCCTCCGTGAAAAGGGGTAATGTTGGCATCGTTGCAGTTCAGAAAGTGATCCTTGAGTCGATTCGTTCACTCAGTGTGAGCATTTCGCCGTGTCCCTGGACTAGATGCGTAGAAGTGTTTGAAAGCGAACAAAAATTATGTGGTAAAGTTAAATGTTATCAATCATTTCAACCCGTTGTCAGTCTATGACGCATATTGCGTCAAAAAAATGGTTAAGAGTGCGTTTGATCTAATATAGCAGATCGAAATTACGCAGAATTGTCGGGTTTTCAAGAAACATCGTGTACCAAAGTTTGTGGGGTCCCTGAATCCGAATACGGTGTCAGAATTCCAAAATTAAAAATGGCGGATCCAATATGGCGAACAAAAGTTTAGAAAAATCCAAACTAAGTGTTTTTTCGGTACATTTGAAACATACATGAGGTTCATATTCTTGGTCACTGCCCTTCAGCTGAAACTGAATTCGTAATTATGTGTGTTTATTTGGCAACATTCTATGTTTCAGATTTTTCCTATCACCCAATCGGCATTGAGGAGAAGCGACAGTAATGCTTTCGAGATTTTCGTGAGACACCTATTCATTCGTGAATTAGTGTAGCATAAAATATTATTCCATGCAAAATAAACTCAAACTCTATGCATGAAAGAAATTCACACTTTGTGTAGTTCGTAACCCGAGAGCTTTCGATAAAAATGCCTACGTGGCATTTCAAGCTCCTGATGAACTAGCCTGCAAGCTGACATAGGAATGAAATGAATTATGATTCCAAAAGTAAAATAAAAAACCTGTTTCTTTAATTGATTTTCAGGCAGAACCCTAAAAGGAAATTTACTCAAAACGTAACTTATACGAGGATAGCTTTGCAAGAAAAAATGTTCTACCACGAGTATGCGACTTGAGTGTATGTGTGTATGGGTGTACATGTGCATATATTTAAATTGCGATATTTTTTTTCTTTCTTCAATGTAAAATTCAATCCTAGAAAACCTAGAATTGAGAAGTATCAATGTGTAAATTATCAAAATACCGACAGGCATTTTTACATTTTATAGATTAAAACGAAAGGGGATGAACGTTCGTGCATTTACAAACGCCATTCATTCATCTTCAAATAACCAACGCAATGAAATAAAAGTATTTCGCCCGCTACGATTGATGAAAGACGAAGGGAATTTTCGCTCCTTTTTGTTCCGAATTCAATGGCCAGCGATAGATTAAGCCACGAGGAAATTGGTGAGCTGTATCAATTCCATTTTTCTCTGTTCCAACACTTTGTCACATTCTTCTTTGTTATGTTCGATTCATTCGACATGAATTTTAGAAATAATGTTGACCCAACAAAATTTATTATTAGCTTTCTCCAACCCCATTGTTTTCCGTAGTCGAGTATTTCAGGACAACCATTCTCAGCCGAGAATAAGGGAAACTTATTCACAAAAATAAAATAAAGGGAAGGCGAGTTTTTGTCGAAACCCTTCAGTTTAGGGAGCCTCCCCTACCAAACAGAATTTAATACCATTTACTTTCTTTTCTTAAAATTATGGGATAACTTTTAGGCAGCTATTTGTTCACACGAAGATTTTAATTGAAATTAGACTAAAACATTTTTAATCGTACGTGACAAACTGATGGTGGCAGCGGTGGGTACATTCTCTGCTGTTGTCTCCATTCAGTTTACGCTACTAGTAACTTTTTGTTACTAGGCGGCTGTAAAAAAAGAAAATAAAAAAAAAATCCAACTCATCTGTTAATTTATCAGTTTTCAAACATGGAAGCACTGCCAAAATTTTAATACTCAAAACAAAGTTTTGACTTCAGCTCAGTTCCAAATTAAAAAAAAAGCCACGCCTTCACTGGCTCGGTATTTGTAATTTGGCAGTATTCCGCTTTCAGTGAAATATTGGAACTTAGTTCAATATTTCCCTTCGAATATTGCTTCAATTGTCCCATGATGTTTTCCAAGTTTGCGTTCAAAACTAAAGCCTGAATCGAGTACTCATGCCTTAATTGGCTACAGTACTTCTAAATTAAATAAAAAACCCATGCCTTAATTGGCTGTGGGACCTTGCCTTTACTGGCGCTGTATTTTTCATTTAGCCATATTTCGCCCTTGAGCGTAATACTGGGAACCGATTCAACGATTTTTTGTGTACGTAACTAT
>CAKNYM010045862.1:0-13510 GCA_932195095.1 Andricus curvator | reverse complement strand
GAAATCATTTTTCAATTCCGACTCAGTAAGCCTTGAGCTCTGTGGCGCGTACGTGAAGCCATTCGCTTCGTTGCTCACGTTGAGATTTAGGCTCACCACTACCTCCTCCATGGACTAGAAACATAAGAAAGTCCAAATTGACATTATTCAATTTAAATCCAAACTTTCTCAATATTAGCTGGCTCTGGACCTAGAGGAATACTTTCTCTTCGCCCGTCGTAGCATCCGAAGTTTCTGACACCGTGACTCAGAATCAGGAAGCCTAAGTTAGCTAATATAATCTCTTCATTGTCTGTTGCTATTGAAAATGAGTGAAGCTATGTATCCTTTCGTTAACCTAGGTACGTGAAGACATTGGTTCTGCTGCTCACGTTGAGATTTAGGTGCACCACTATTTCTTTTATGGACAATAAATACAAGAAAGTCCAGAATTAAAGTATTTAATTTAAATCCGAATTTTCTCACAATTCGCCCACTCTGGACCAAGAGGAATACTTCCTCTTCACCCGCCGTAGCGTCCGAAGTTTCTGACTCCGTGATTTAGAATCAGGAAGCCCCAGTTAGCTGATGTAATCTCACCATTGTCTGTTGCTATTGAAAATGAGGTAAGGTATTGTCTCGTTAACCTAGGTACGTGAAGACATTGGCTCCGTTTGCTCACGTTGAGATTTAGGTGCACCACTATTTCCTCTATGGACAATAAATACAAGAAAGTCAAAACTAAAATTATTCAATTTGAATCCAAATTTTCTCACGATTAGCTCGCTCTGAACGTAGAGGAATACTTCCTCTTCGCCCGTCGTAGCTTCCCAAGTTTCTGACTCCGTGAATTAGAATCAGGAAGCCTGATTTAGGTCATATAATCTCACCATTGTCTGTTAACATTAAAAATTATGTGAGGCACCCTTTCGTTAGCCTAGCTACTGTGAATTGACTAATTACTAAAATGTTATCCGAATCTGGCTCACCTTCTTAAGGAATAGTGGTACTGTAAATCATAATTAAAATTATTTTTTAATTTCGACTCGGTAAGCCTTCAGCTCTGTCGCACGTACGAAAAGCCACTGGCTCCGTTGCTCACTTTGAGATTTAGGCTCACCACTACTTCCTTCATGGACCAGGAATACAAGAAAGTCAAAACTAAAATTATTCAATTTGAATCCAAATTTTCTCACTATTAGCTCGCGCTGGACCTAGAGCAATACTTCCTATTCGCCCGTTGTAGCGTCCGAAGTTTCTGACTCCGTGACTTAGAATCGGGAAGCCCCAGTTAGCTGATGTAATCTTACCGTTCTCTGTTGCTATTGAAATTCAGTCAAGGTACCCATTGTTTAACCTAGGTACTGTGAATTGACTAAGAAGTGACATGTTATCCGACTGTGGCTCACCTTCTTCAGGAAAATTGGTACCGTAAATCATAATTAAAATCATTTTTCAATTTCGACTCGGTAAGCCTTTAGCTCTGTGACGCGTACGTGCAGCCATTGGCTCTGTTGCTCACGTTGAGACTTACGGTCACCAGTACTGCCTTCATGGACCAGAAATAAAAGAAAGTTCTGATTAAAATTATTTTATTTTAATCCGAATTTTCTCACAATTCGCGCGCTATGGACCTAGACGAATACTTCCTCTTCGCCCGTTGTAGTGTCCGAAGTTTCTGACTCCGTGATTTAGAATCAAGGAGCACCAGTTAGCTAATATTCTTGTTGTCAAACACTACTGGGAACTAGGCAGGGTATGCTCTCCCTAATGTGAGAATTTTGCAAATTGATTTGAGTGAGTGTAGTGGCGCACGACTGAGGCCACTTCCTTAAGGGAAAAATAGTGCCGCAAGGTTCGAATTGAAACTATTTTCCAATTCTAACCCGTTAAGACTTCAGCTTTGTGGGAAGTACGTTTAGGCCGTTGGCTCTGTTGCCCACGTTTAGATTTTGGCCACCTATCATCTCCTTTCACGAAATAGGAACCAGAAAGAATGTGAATTAGGATGTGTTATGCGCAAACCGGGTACCACAAACCAAAAGTTAAGGAGAGAACAAATTAATTCTGAACTCTCAAGTTATATATTTACTAAATATTATTATAAAGTCCAAATAATTTGTTCTCCAATTGTGACACAATTGTTGCAACATAACTAGAGTTATTATTAACAAGGTCGCTAAGTCAGCAATTTGGAATGATGAAAATGAAGAATGGGCTAGCTTGAGCAAAGTTAGGAATTCTTTTTCGATTTTGCGTAACATATTCAAAGCCAAAGTCAACCAGAGTATGGTATTTATTTCGGATAATAAGTACTTATTAAATTCCATTTTTTTATCAATCATAGCGATCCGTAATATAAAGGTATAGAATGAAAGGTATAAAGAAGGCAAGTGTACATCAATGTAAATATGAGTGTGTGTCGCATACAGCAGTCTTGCGGACAAGCACCTTGTTTCTTTCCCTACAAAGCGCAATCACACAACTCGATCTATCGTATGTTACACACTTAAAAAATGTATTGGTTCTCCTTGCGAACGCACACTGGCGCACGGTGTTCTCCATTCCCCTTATCCCCCCGTAATTCTCATCTTTTCCTTTCTGCTCTCCGTCCTGCCCTAAATTTCCACCCTTAATATACCTGAAGACGAAATAGTGAATATATTTCCAAACTTGGAATGAAAAGTGAGACCTTGCCATGATATCCTGAAATGAATAAAACAATTATAGTATTTCATCAGGAATAATTGAAAAATAAATTTAAACAGCCATCTCAGCGGAATGTCCCTATTTCTTGAATCAATAACTCGTTCACGCTAAAAGCAGATAGAAAATTGCAGTGCATTTCATACTCATGGCGACATCGACATGATGATTTGGCAATAAAATTGCACACAGCAACAGGTCGATGTCCCATTCTTTCAATTCCACCGTTCCATTTTGCAACAAAAAAATATCTTACATATCAATATTACCCTCTCAAAAATTTGGCGACGCGCCTACATGGAGCATCGATCAAAAATGATCAGGGCAGTTTAGCGAGCTTCTTCATTCGGTTGGAAAGTCTCAAAAAGGGTCACTCCATCAGGAAACCTCGAACGCCTGTCTGAGTTGAAGATACACCTGTATCTCGCGTTACCCCTTACAGTTTGATTCCTGATTTTTACTCGTAGTCCACAAAGGCATAGTTTAAGAGCGGGTAGGTGTGTGAGAGATTGAACTAATCTTTTCTTCAATTAGGGCGCGTTAAAACTAGATAATGTATCGTAGAAAGACGTGAAGATTTTGTAACCCTTTACACCGGTTTTTTACAGTTTACGGTTTGCATCCCGTTTCTTTATTGTCGTGAGTCCACAAAGGCATAATTAAAGAACGGGTAGATGTGTAAAAGATCGAACTAATCTTTCTTTATAAACCTCTCTATTTTCCAAAATATAATGGAATGGCAGTTTGGGACCTCCGCAGTCTGGACCATAGATGAAGGAAGGAATAGGAAAAATTACTAATCTGGTTGGGTTGTAACAAATGATTCGAAATTTAAATTGGAATAATTCTGATTCAGGTTCTCTGGTTACGCGTCCGGTCTGAACTTAGAGGAATGATTCCTCTTCACCCGTCGTAGCGTCCGAATTCCCTGATTTTTTGTAGACAAAATTGCAAGGGCCCCCAGTTGATAATCACCCTCACTCATCAATTTTGGAAATATCTCTGATCGAATTTGTATACTTGGCAAAATAGATCATGAACCGCCCTGAAGAGGCAGACCCCTTATCTCGACCTTGTAAAAGAGGGAGGAGTTACGGGGGAAAACATTAGAAATATGCTGAATTTCTCAAGTCGACCATTTACCGTAGTCTGGTTTTCCTCGTCAAAATGACGGTTCCCTTATGCGTAGTTCAGCAAATCCAAAATCCCCTACAAATCCAAACTTGCAAGTCATAACGATAGAACTAGAACTTGAAGAAGCTCTTCAACACAGAAGGCGCGCCTTGCAAGAATAAAATAACCCTAATCGCGTAATCGAGGACCTAGAAGGCGAAGAAATACTACTGGTGGTGGAGTTCTTAAACGGTGATATTTCAGACGACGATACCGTGATCATGGAACCAGAGATTGAAATTCTAGATTAGGAATACTGCGCCGATTCAGGAAACTGAATAAATGAAATAACTTATAATAAGAATATAATTTTCTTTTTTTACATCTGGGAAGATTAAATAATTTATAAATTTACGTAAGAGAACCTTATAAGTACGACATATTCCAGACTAACTGTTTGAATTTATTTAAAAAAGAAAAAACGAATCGATTACGTTTAGGAAACACATCTGGTTTTCCTCATCATATCTGTATAAAAAACATATTAAATAACTATTTTTGTGACAGTTTTTGGAAGTTTTTTTCGATGATCATAATTATAGGTTCGTTTCAATTACCACAATTTTCAATTACAATTATCACCTTCTTTTATAACGTAAGCCAACGTAAGCTTTTCCGCAACGACATGATATTCTGTATATAACATTACATTGGTCTAAAGTTTCGAGTCTGTCTTTCCCTAATTTAAAAAATTTGTCAAGTTTAGTATCGACTCTAAAAACAGTTCTAACATTATCAGTTTCATTTAGAAGTCTTTTTATGTTATGTGAAATTTGGTCTAGAAAGGAAATTGAGATAAATGCTTTTGAGTTTTGAATAGTACTGTCATTACTGATAATGTCGTTAGTGTTACATATTAGTTTTTGTCTGTAGTTCAATTAATCTTTCGTTAATGTGCTTATCAATAAAATTATTTGGATAGCTATTATACAATAACTGTTTTTTAATCAGTTTTAAATTTTCTGAGTGAAAAGAATCGTGCGCTAAAAGAATGGCAGAATTAGAATAGAATGGAATTAGTATAAGTTTTTTTGCGAAACCAATTAGTTTTTATAACATGGTTTTCAGTACTTGTTACTTCCAAATTTTAAAATCCAATTGAATTGTTTTCTTCTCTTTCAATTGTAAATTGTAGCCTGTTGTGATAGGAATTAAAAATTGAAACGATCAATTCTATTTTATTCTCAGGGATAATTAAAAAGAGTCATCAACATAGCGTACATATATTGGAATGTCAAAATTGATTTGAATTAATACTTCTGATTCTAAATCTTGCATGACAATTTATGATAGAATAGCCGAAATCGGTGAACCCGTAGGCATACAGTGTGTTTGCTGGTAAAAGTTATTATCAAATTTAAAGAAGGTGTTATTCATAAGAAAAGAAATGCTTTCCTTAAATTTGTCTAAAGGAATTTTTGTATTTTTCTTTACGTAATTCCATCTAGATTCTATGATTTTCAGAACAAGTTCTAAAGGAACATTAGTAAAAAGTGATGTGACGTCAAGTGATACCATACTGTGATTATCGGGTATTTTTATGTTTAGGTTTTTTTTCTTTAAATTCAATTGAGTCTTTTATGTTATAAGGGTAAGATGGTAAGGAATCGGAAATAATTTTGCTAAAAATCTTGGGCAAGTAATAAGGAGGAGTGCCTATGGAAGATATAACTGGTCTAAGTGGACAGTTTTGTTTGTGTATTTTTGGAAGTCCATACATTCTAGCAATGTTAGTATTTACCGTAAGTAAATCTGCTCTCTTGGTACTAAGATAAAAAGTTTAAAGGATCATAATTCAGTTTTGTATATGTTTTGGAATCATTTAACAAGATATTCATTTGGTTCGTGTAATCTTGGCGACACTTCACAACGGTCACATTGCCTTTATCGGCTTTTGTTACTAGTATCTTTTCCTTATTCTTACTCAGAAAACTATTTGTTACGTTTATTTTATTTGCGATAGTTCTGTTAATGCCTGAAATTCATTGCGGTTTCTTTAAATAATTAAAAGATAATGATAAGTCTTTTTCTCTAAGTTCATGGATCGTTGTTGTTGTTGTCGTCTACATCAACATCAGTTATATGCTTATTTAGAGTAGTATCTGTATATTTTTCATGCCTTAATGTTTCAATTTTTTTGTTCTATCTGTTGTTTAAACTTTTATTTTTTTTTCTTCAGAATTTCATTCAAGTTCGTTTGGTGTTCGACAATTTCTTCAAGTAAGTAAGCTGGTATTAAAATTGTTAATTTAGTTCTTATGTTTTCCATGTGGTCAGTTATAAATTTCAAATGATTGTGAACATCTTTAATTTCTATTTTTCTAATTTGGTGTTGTAAATCTAGTAAAACTGAATCTAATTTTTTCTTACAAGAAGTGCCGATTTAGATAATTTTAATACTTCTTATAATAATATTGTTGATTTTATAACTAAATAACAGATTTTTTCTAACTTCATCTTAAACATGAATATTTTTAATTTTAATTAAAACGAACCTATAATTATGATCATCGCAAAATCTTACAAAAACTGTCCCAAAAATAGTGCATTGGATTTGTTACTGACGTTGACCATCCTTACTGCTATGTATTGATCTCCGATGTGTTGCATTGTAATTCTTAATGTGGGCGTTCACACAATTTCCAAGATGGGGACGGGGCATACCGGTCCATCTTCGCAAAAAATGTATTGCCTTTTATCACAGTTTAAACAATAGTTTCATTATATAAATACTAACGCACAAATCTTTCTACAGATATGAAATTAATTTTTTATTTATTCCTCCATTAAATTTTCTGTTACACTTCGGTTACATTATTTCCGTATTTCGAACTTAACCTAGTATATATTTTTCCAGCTCTACCTCAAAAGTTTTTCTATTTTAATACATGGAACGCACACATTAAGAAATTTGCAAGGAATCTTATTAAACCGGCAAAGGGAACCCCTGTTTTTTTAAGCCGGCTTCTGCAATGGTGCCGGGTGCCAGATCTACCCCGCTCACAAATAACCGAAATTAACCCAAGCTCTAAGGAAAACAAAGGCTCATTTAAATGGAAACCCGGATTGAATCTGCGATGACTGGAATCCAACGGAATATCGGAAGGCTCCACGATGAGCCCATCCCCTCGTTCCACCTTCCTAATTGACATCGATCTACCCTAAATTGACGAATCTCCAAATACGAAAGCTCTCCTTCAAAACTCCACCGAAGTAGAGTCGAAATCGGTTTCCGTAAGCGAAAACGGACCTAACATTTTGCTGTCACAATAAAGAGACGACACGCAGATAATATCGACTGGAAGGACTTAACAGTCGGGCTAACCAACTTTCGCACCGCTATAGAGCAGGACAATAAAACATCCTTTCGAATGGCCATTTCCGGAGATGCACTAGGATCGTTGCCTCAAAACAAAATGGCGGAACTACTATCGACCGTTTTTCAAGATAGCAATATCATTATCATTCACTGTCATGGAAAAGTAGAGGTACCTTCCCTAAAATGAAGACCAAAAATAATAGTCCGAATTGCGAAAGTCCAAAAGATCGCGGCGAAAAACCTGTTCAGGATAAAAAAAATGGTTCAAAGGAATTTTACGACCGAAAAACGCGACCCTTGAATGAAAAAATCGGAGACCAATGTTACGTTTTCAGGGAGGTTAGAGATGGTGAAGTCGACAGTAGAGCCACCGGACTTTACACAATAGTCGGATTCACTGAGAATAATAATGTGATTCTTGAGACCGACACAGGCGAACGGTTCGTAAAACACAAAGATAAAGTAACGGTTCGTAAAATACAAAGATAAAGTCAAGGTCGTTCATAACTACCGCCGAGTGAACCTCAAGGAAGAGTCCGAAGACAGAATATGCCTCCAAAGGAAAATTTTGTCAACAAATTAATTCCTTCTTCATTAAATAGGTTTCACCCTGTCATGAACTTCCTTCCACTCCAAAAAGAAAATCTAATTAAAATTTTTTTCTAGTAAAAATGAGACGTGTATTGCTGTCACTTTCCTTGTTCTGCTTCACCTCTTCAGAGGATTCCAATCAATTAACGCATAGTTACACCCCGCTGAAAACCAGTACATGGATCTATTACGAGTACCCGGAGCCGATGAGATGAGTCATTGGAACCTGGAGAGTTACTGCATTTTTTGATCTGCAGAAAATTCAAGGGCCCTTGGACTCACACGAACAACGATTCAAAAATTTATCAGACCTGTGCATGCCAGGATTTTGATTATCATGTCTACAGACAATCAATTACTATGTTCTCGACGCTAAATTCCTGGTAGGCGAAAACCCATTGAAAAAAGTGCCCAGGCATGCCGCAGCAATGCAGGAGCGCACCGACAGAACAATTATTTCCAGCCTGCCCATGGGAATAAGAAGCTGACGATCTCCACCATTGCTGGGAATTCTTGGAAGACTTTTTAGGCCTATAGCCGGCCTGATGAACTACAGCGGCGGCGAAACTGTCGAAGCTGAGATCGCTGAACTCAACCAGGCTCAAGCCAACATGTGCTACTTGGTCGGCAAACAAACTCACATGGTGACAGTTCAGCTAGAGGAAGTGCACGAGCTTTCCAAAAGCAACAAGGAAAGGTTAACTCGGCACGAAAGTCAAATGTTCCAAAACAGCCCAAGACTAGGGAACCTCATGCGAGCAGGTGCAGAACTCAAACACGTCGAAGCGCACGTCAGGAAAGAATGCATCTCTCCCTTTTGACATCTGAGCAGTTGGAACCAATCTATCGGGATATTCTATTATCGTAACACACCTACTACCCGATGTACCAACTGCATCCGATACGGGTGTCCCAATCGGTACTGGAAAACGCTTCAGGAAGCGCTTGTGTTCTACCGAAATTTCCCCACATTGCCGTGGGAGCATCCCAAGGGAAACACATCTTGCTAAACCATCGACACATAGAATCATGCAATCGAAATGGGTTCCTATTGACTCTTTGAATCGATGGCTCTATTTATTAGCTGAGCTGCTCTCCGTCAGACTAAAGTGTCGTAATCAACCCAAAATCTTATCGATTTGGACGAGATTGGAATAATCCAAGTCGCAAATGGTGTCAGCTCAAAACGCAAGACAGGACGTTTTACGGATCAACAAGCAAGACCGGATCAATGGAGGTTATCTTTAAACCCTTCTAACACTTCAATCTGGCCGATCTATCACCACTTCTAGAGGAACATGGGGATCCCACTCTGAAGGATGAAAACAAAATCATCCTCTAGGGGATGCTTCCGTCAAAAGGCAAGGCTTTGTCACAAATGATAAATCCTTTGACGAGTTGGAACGACAGCTAATTGAAATGAGCCTACAACGTCAATCTAAAGCTCACCATCTGGTGCTGATCCATGGTTCTTACGCTAGCCTTGCACTACTCGCCACGGGATCATACTTTTACTACTGTTACCCTTGTGCCAAGGCCGGAGTTCCAATAACACGGTGTCGCAATCCTAAGACATCTCAAGAAAATTCCAATCTCAACCACCGAAACGACGATGTTGGGCAATCATCGAAGAAATCCAAAGAGAACAATATCAACACCGAATCATCTTCGATGATATAAAGCCCACCGACAAGCATGAGTAACTCTGCTTGTGAGGAGACGCCTGTCTTCTCGCCTAGAATTGCAATCCTGACGCCCCCGCACATCAACTCAACGACAACGAAGCCAACGATCTAACTCCCTAGGCAAACGCTACAACCAGTCTGAAACTAAGCTATGTATACTGCATGTATATGTGTGTTTGTGTATAGGTATGAATTTATAAAACAAGTTATTATTTCATTGGAAGATTAACCTTTTCCGAACAAGGGAGGACAAGAAGGGAAAGTTTGACCTGAACATTAATTAAAGAGGAAGAAAGAGAAAGGCCTTCGGGATAAGGGATTTCGTTTCAATTTGTTCCAGATAACAATTAGACAAATTCCATATGATACATTTGCAAAGCGTTTCCCCGCGTCTAAATTAAGATTTTGAATCCCGAACCGAAATTTCAAAAAACTTATACACGAAATGGAAAGATGAACCTACGCACAGTAAGGGTTAAATGTGACAGTATAGCAAATTCACACGCACGCTCCGTTTCCGGGACTTCCTTCGCTGCCTCATATTAGAATTATGGGTGACCAACGGATCCGCAGCCAAGCCCCTTTTTTTAAATGATTCAGTTACTCTTTTTTAAAAATATTTCTTTTAAAAATATTTTTAATTTTAATAGAACCTAAATAATCATAAATGCAGAGAATCAATCAAGGCCTAGGATTGGTCCCTGATCATTTGAATTGGATAAGAACTGCTGCTTTCATGTAAAATTGAAGCTAATACATTTTTGAAAATCCATATAACTTTTTTTCAATGAACAATTTATTTACACACAATTTCGCCTTTCAGAAAAGCATGCTTAGGTTTCTCCTTAAAAACCCGCTGGTAAACCATTGTTCAATGGTTATGTCTTAACACCTTTTGAAATCGTATTCAATAATTAATAAAAGTGTTTAGGATTGCACCAATTGGAACTGAAAGTGTTTATAAATGATAATTAAGTATTCTCAAATTTGTATCTCGGAAATTGAACCATTTGAAGTTTCGGGGAATTGAAGTCGTATTATTTCTAATCAGAACTACCTCCATACCTACATCCTACCTTCATTATGTAACAAAAAAACTGCCAGTTCGACGAATTTTTAGAAAAAAAACCTTTTTTGAACAAATAAAAATTGTTTAAATAATTAAAAATTGATTAACCAATATTGATCAATATTCCACTAGACTAACAGTAATAATCTTTATTCAAAAAAAATTGAGAAAAATTATTTAAACAAATTCCATTTGTTTATATAATTGGAAATTAATGAACCAGTGTTAATAAATATTTCACTAGACCAATAGTGATAATTTTTAGGGGGAAGAACGAATTTTCGAAAAAAAGTTATTTAAACAAACTCCATTTGTTTAAATAATTGGAAATTAATTAATCAATGTTGATAAATATTCCACTAGACCAATATAAATAATTTTAAGTAAAAAAAGGCGAGAATACAGTGCTCAAAATGTCGATTTCATGAAGAATTGACATTTTTGGTTTTAAAGGTTAGTTTTCAGGGGACTCGTGGCGGTGGGATAGGGGTGTCAAACACATGTTTCTGATACATGAAATTCTTCGTTTGATAATTCTCAACAAGCCCCAATACTTTCTCGTCATATTTTCACGAACCCTAAAAAATTATTCCAAAAAATTAAAAAAGTGGTTTTTCCCCATGTATTTTACATGGGAAACTTCAATTCGAAACCGGCACCTGTTAAAATAAAAAAAAATTAGGGAATTTCTTTTTTTTAATTTGGAATGAAATGGGGGGATCCTTGCTCTGAAAGAAAACTTTTTATGAGCCAGCCTAGTGTCTCACGGCGATCGTTATCTAAAAGCGGATGCTGTCCTTTCGTGCAGTTATTTTTCCCGCACTGCTTCCTTCTACACTGTCGTAAGAGGTGCTTCCTTGACAGACATTTAAAGCACACTCTTTCCGTTGTTGCCCACTTCCACCGCGCGTTAATTTCTAATTTTTTAAACGCATCACAATTTCCGATTGCGTGGTTTCTGTCACAATTCGCGCACTTTGCGTCAAAATCCACGAACGGACCTTCGAACTCACTGATTGTTCATCTTCATTGCTGTCTTCTTCGGGGATGTCATTCTCTGTGTCATCTTGGCTGCTTTCTTCGTCAAGTTCAGCCATTTCTCTTTCAGCTTGCATTCTCACAAGCTCCTTTTTTCGTTGAAGCTGTAATCGGGCTTCTACTTCTTCAAGTCGCAGAAGCTCCTCAGCTTGACGGATTTGAATTTCCTTGCGCTTTCGGGATTTTGAGAAACGGTTGGATAGGGACTTGCATGGTTGAGCTAGAGTGAAGTGCTAGGAATCATTTTTCTGTACCCCGCTTGTCCTTGGCTGTATATCTCGCGCCGGGCTGCGGTCCAGGTACGAAGCGAGTGGGCGGGAGTCCCAAATTCTTCCGGTTACTTCTTCGCGTCTCTCTCTTCTCTACGTCCAGAGTGAGGGTGGAGTTGAAGGGGTCGTCTCCCTCTCCGCTCGCCCCAATGAAGCTGAACATCTTCTTGCTGCTCCCCTCCGTTTCTACTACCCGTTCCAAAAATTTTTGTCGCGTCCTCTCTGGCATCCTTGGCAGCGTCGTTTTGCTTTTTCATAAATCTCACTGAAAACTTTCACTGATAACACAAGCACAATAGTCACTTTGTCTAAAACACTCATAAACTGTTTTTTCACTAAACTAAGTCACTTCAGTCACATATATGCCATTGTAGGACCCACCGTGAACGGATCCGGCTATCGAAGGACCATTTGTTGATTAATGCAAATAAGTAGCTGAAAAATGTTTAGTAAAATTCGCGTGAAAATATGAGTGTTTAGGGTAAATGATTTAAAATGCACAAATACACTGAATTGAGATTTATTAATGGAAAACCATAAATTATGGAACTGAATAAAGATGATCAACAAAAACTGATGAAGAAAAGTAACAAATTAGAGTCTGTGGCGTGAGAAAGGTGTGAAGTTAAATGAAAACAAATAAAATAACGAGAAATTACGAGAGAAAACGATTTGAAATCAATAATCGTTTTTTCGGAAAGCAAAGAATCTTGGCGCGTGCGGTCGATGGCCTTGTTAATCTAGAACTGTCGAAGTGATGCCACCCTTCACTCACCCTCACCCCTCTCACCAACCCTTTACTCTTCTCCGACTCATCGGAAAATTCCATCATTTTCCAATGGGCCTTTTCAGTGCTGGCTTGTGAAGAGTGTTCACACCGACTGACAATTTTTGAATCTATTAATCAATGTCTGCGCGCCAACGACAGTGCATAATAGGTAGTAAAGAAAGTGAATAGCAAAAGAGAGGAGAAAGAAACTTCGGGCTATATCCACAGAGTTATATAAAATAAAGGTGTACACATGGATTTTACAAATTCAGAGAGCATGTTTTTGAATGTAAATACTGCAGGCGTATTACGAATCCTATTCAGCAGTTTATTCTACAGCCGACTCTCTCTCATTAGAAAATTTTTTTGCATTAAACATGTTCTGTGTGGAGGTTTTGCCAAGATACGACCTCTTTTGTGCAGCAGAGACCGATCTGGATGGTTAATATCATCGCATGAAAAAAATTCTGATAAATATACAGGATTTTCATTTTTAATTATCCAAGTTTCCGGCCACACAATTGAATATTTTTGTATAATTTTTTGCATACATGATCTAAATATTATTCTGTTTTGCTGATCAGAGCCGGTTTTGCTAAAAAATGGTTATATTTTGTTTAATAATCGAAATGGTCAGTACAATAGCATTGACGTCCAGTGTTAGCTGTCTCTGTGTTTTCTAAGGGGTGACGGACAACTTTGCACGTAGCAACTTTGCACGTGCCCAACTGTGCACGTCGATGGTCGGACGGACAACTGTGCACGTCCATCTGTGCACGTCCAAGACCACAAGAGCCCATCTGTGCACGTCGAAATTTCGGCGTGCACAGTTGTCACTTGGACAACTGTGCACGTGCACAGATGGTACTTGGACAACTGTGCACGTCTACATTTCGACGTGCACAGTTGTCC
>CAKNYM010045861.1:8770-21748 GCA_932195095.1 Andricus curvator | reverse complement strand
CTTGCGAGCGACGCGAGCCGCGCGCGAAGCGCCCGACGAGAATGTGCCCGCGAGGCGGGCAGATTTTTTAGTTTAAAAATCAACTATTTGGATGGACATTCATGTAGGTTATTGAAAAATCGTCTCTTTTCGTTGAAAATTAATCTTTTTGGTTGAAAAATCATTTTCCGTTTGAGAATTTAACAATGGGTTTTTGAAAATTGACTTTTTTTACAAAATTTTATTATTCTTCTTGTTTCCAAATTCATTTATTTAGGTTAAAAATCCATTTCTTTGGTTAAAAATTTAACTACTTTGTTGAAAATATTTGTTTTGTTTAAAAATTAATTTTTTAGTTGAAAATTTGACTTATTAGTAGAAAATTAATCTTTTTGTTTGAAAATTCAGGTTTTTGTTGTTGGAAATCCATTATTTTTGGTTTAAAATTGAAGTGTTTTGTTCAAACCTCTTTTTTTTTTATTTCAAAAATATTTTTTCAACTGAAAATTGAACTATTTCCTTTTTGGTTAACATTTTTTTTTAGTATCAAATTCATTTCTTTCGATGAAAATTTAACTATTTGATTTTTTGGTTGGAAATTAACTTTTTAACTTGAAAATTAAGTATTTCATTTAAAATGCGTCTTTTTTGTTTGAATTCAACTGTTTTTGAGTTAATATTCAAATATTTTTTGGTTGGAATATCAACTATTACATTTTACTTTGTTTGTTGAAGATTCATCTCTTTGGTTTAAAATAAATTATTTTGGTGAAAATCTTTTTTTTTTCGTTAAAAAAAACATCTTTCGGTTGAAAATTTATTTAATTTATAAAAAATCGTTTTTCTTTTCTTGAAAATTGATCTTTTTAGTTGAAAATTCAACTAGATGTTTGAAAATAAACTTGTTTTTAGAAAATTATTCCTCTTGTTTGTAAATTCATTCATTTTGGTAAAAATTCATTTCTTTGGTTAAAAATTTAACTAAAAAATATTTTTTTTTTGTCAGAAATTAATTTTTTAGTTGAAAATTCGACTTTTTGGTAGATAATTAATCTTGTTTGAAAATTCATCTTTTTGGTTGAAGATTCATTATTTTAGTTGAAAATTAATTTTTTTAGCAGAAAACTTAACTGTTCCATTTTTGGTTGAAAATGTTTTCTAGTTGGAAATTTACTTTTTTTGTTGCAAATTTAACTATATTGTTGAAAATTCCATTTTTTTAATCTGAAAATTGCACTATTCCATTTTTGGTTGAAAATTTAAGTATTGTGTTCAAACAGAAATGTGCTAGTAACTTTTTCTTAGGCAGTGCTGAATTTTACAAACATAAGATTATTTATTGTCTATTGAAAAAAATTTAAAGTACGTGTTTTGATAACATTCTCTATTTTTTTTACTAAATAGTAGAATTTTCAACTAATAAAGATAAATTTTGAACCAAAACTGAAATAGTTCAATTTTCAACCAAAAAGATGAGTTTTCAGACATGAAGGATCAAGTTATTTCTACCAGAAAGGCAAATTTTCAATAAAATACATAAAGCTCCAACTAAATATTTGAAGTTCTAACTAAAAAATGTAAATTTTCTACTAAAAGAAAACGAATTTTCAACAAAATTTGCAACTAAAAAAATTAATTTTCAACCAAAAATGGAGTAGTGAAATTTTCAGATAAAAAACTTGAATTTCCAACAATATATACTATTTTCAACAAAAAAGTTTATTTTCAACTAAAAAAGAAAACATTTTCAAACTAGAGTATAATAGTTAAATTTTCTGTTAAAAAAATTAATTTTCAACTAAAAAAGGGAATTTCTTGGTAAAATAGTAGCATCTTCAGCCATAGAGATGAATTTTCAACTAAAGTAACGAATCTTCAACCGAAAAAATTACTTTTTAACAAAGTAGTATAACTGTGAACCAAAAAAGATGAATTTTCAACGAAACATTGAATAGTTGATATTCCAACCAAAAAATATTTTAATAATAAATAAAAAAAACTGTTGAATTTAAACGAAAAAGACGAACTTTAAATAAAATACTTAATTCTTAAGTTTAAAAATTAAAAAAAAATTCAATAAAATAGTTCAATTTTAACTGAAAGAAATGAATTTTCAACTAAAAAAAAATGTGTAACCAAAAATGAAATGGTTCACTTTTCAGTCAAAAAAATAATTTTGAACCAAGAAAAGGGAGGCTTACACGAGATACTTAAATTTTCAACCAAAAATAATGAATTTTCAACCAAAAACGTGAATTTGCAAAGAAGAAGATTCATTTTCTACCAAAAAGTCGAGTTTTCAACTAAAAGATTAATATTTAACAAAAAAAATATTTTTAACAATGTAGTTAAATTTGTAACAAAGTAGTTAAATTTGTTACAAAGTAGTTAAATTCTTAACAAAGCAGTTAATTTTCAAGCAAGAAATGAGTTTTTAATAAAATAAATGAATTTTCAAGCAAGGAGAATAATTTTCTAAAAAAGAAGTCAATTTTCAAGAGTCCGTTTTGGTTAAAAATTCGCCTCTTTTAGTTTAAAAATGAACCGTTCGGATGAAAAGTCATGTATTTTATTAAAAATTCGTCTTTTTTAGTTAAAAATTAATCTTGATGCTTAACAATTAATCTTTTTGGTTGAAAAATCATTTTTCGGTTGAAAATTTAACTAATTTATCAAAATTCGTTTTTCTTTTTTTGAAAATTGACCTTTTTAGTTGAAAATTCAAATATGTGTTTGAAAATTGACTATTTTTTTAATAAAATTATTCTTATTTTTTGTGAATTCATTTACTGTAGTTGTATTTTATTACTCTCCCTTTTACGGGTTTGAGGGCTCCGTTCCCTTTACATATTTTACAATTTCACTCAACCACTATGCCTTATGCTTATCTTAATCTATAATCGCTTCGCCTTTTTATTATTTACAAGTTCTTAACCATTATCTTACTAGCTAATTACTATTATCTAGCAAATGCGCGAGACCTTCCAGGGCTTCCGTTTCCTCTTACCATTATTCTTCAAGCTTTTAAAATATACGCAACACTAATTTTCCATATCCATACTTGGATTTTGATTTTCTCCCCTCCCATGCATTCTCTCTTCCCTTCTCTCTTCCAAGCTCTTAACCCACTTTTTCCCTTGTCCACAACCGCTCAGTATCCACCTAACTTTATCTACCACGCTTTTTTCCCCTTCCACTTCCCCTGTACATCTCTCCAACACGTGCTCCCAAGATTCCCTTTCATACCCACATACCCTACACACTTTCATTTCTTCACTCATCCAATATTTACACTCATTCATACCTTCTCCCATTCTGAAACGTATCATCCTGGACCACCTGCACTCCTTTTTTAATTTCCCTAGATATTCTGGGACCCCTTCCATCAAAACTCGAATTTTTGGTCGAAAATTAATCTTCTTGTTTGAAAATTAATCTGTTTGGTTGCAAATTCATTATTTTTGGTTTAAAATTTAAGTATTTTGTTCAAACCTCCTTTTTCGCTTCAAAAATATTTTTCCAACTGAAAATTGAACTATTTAATTTTTGGTTACAATTTTTTTTTTTAGTTGCAAATTCATTTCTTTCGAATAAAATTGAACTATTTTATTATAACTTGATCTTTTTAGTTGAAAATTCAACCATGTGTTTGAAAATTGACCTTTTTTTACAAAATTATTCCCCTTCTTTACAAATTCATTTATTTATGTTAAAAATTCATTTCTTTGATTAAAAATTCAACTACTTTGTTAAAAATATTTTTTTTGGTTAAAAATTATTTTTTAAGTTGAAAATACGACTTTTTAGTAGAAAATTTATCTTCTTGTTTGAAAGTTCAGTTTTTCTTATGTTGGAAATTTATTATTTCGGTTTAAAATGGAAGTATTTTGTTCAAACCTCCTTTTTTGCTTCAAAAATATTTATTTAACTGAAAATTGAACTATTTCCTTTTTGGCTAAAATCATTTTTTAGTAGCAAATTCACTTCATTCGACGAAAATTTAACTATTTTAAAAATTGTTTTTTTTTTTTGTTGAAAATTAATTTTTGAACTTAAAAGTGAAGCATTTCATCTGAAATTCGTCAAACTTTGTTTGTAAACAAAAGTCGACTCTAACCTCCAAATCCTCCAATTCTCCAAATCTGAAAAAGCTGAAAAATCTTGAAAATAGCCCAGACGCCGAGAATGAGAAATTACAAGTTAAGAATCGTGCATCCTCGGCAATCCTCGGCAATCCTCGGCTTCAACGCCGAACCCGTCTTCGTGGCTGACCCGAAGCCGCCACCGAAATCAAACGAAAGAGCACGAAGGAGACAGTGAAATCATCCGAACCGACAAATTTTCGTTGCCGCGGAGCGTGCAATCAAGTGACGGAGTGGGGACACACCGACACGCGGCGTTTACGTGTGTTGCCCCCACATGGGATTCGTGGTGGGGGCCGCCAGCTCCCACAATCTGTGAAGACTGCAACAGAGTAGAGGGAGACAGAGCATGATGTAGAGCTGGCGCCTCTACCTTATACTTCTGACACTCCCTTCCGACTGCTCGAACACTCTCTATTACAATTCATATAATTTAAATTTAATTGCATTCTTTCCCTTTTGATTATGTATATCCCCCCCCCCCCCTTTCAACTTCAGTTTCCGTATCTTTCCATGGGCTGTAGTCGGTTCATGGTTGAATCAATAGAATTAAAAATTAAAGAGTCTCGGTGTTAATTTTCCGTGCAACTAAAACGAAAGTGGTTTAGTACAAATATCCGCGATTTGATCTTTAGACCTCACCCATTTTAGTTTTATTCGATTGAGTTTTACGCACTCTTTGACATAATGTTCTTTTATCTCTGACATATGTCTCAACATATTCCCACCGCTCGCTTCTGCATTGACCACGGCTGCTTTCTTGTCGTACGTCAGGAGCATAGGATAAAATGATTTATACAAAATTAACTTTAATGAATTGTTCAAAGACATCATTTCCTGGCACGCCATGCTCATAGCCACATATTCGGCTTGACATGTGGACAGAGCAACATAAGGTTGCTTCCGAACTTTCCATGCCACCGCATTCCCGAAAAATTTTACAACATACCCACACGTGGTCAGGAGTCTGAGAAACTGGCCACTGAGTACCCTTGAATATCATTTCCACGCCCGTATATCTAAGGGAAAAATGTTTTCTCCCTATGAGGTAACTAAAGACTCTCTTAGCCATTACCCACTCATGTTCTGTGGGGTTTACCTGATGACTGCTCGAAACATTTAATGCGTAGTTGATGTCTGGTCTCGTCGCGCCCGTCAAGTATAACAAACATCCTACCACTTCTCTGTAAGGGGCATTTAGTTCTGTTTTGTCTAGGTCTCGAACCTCTCCCCCATAACCACATTCTCGCCCGATTTGCGACTTAAGTTGTTACCATGGGCGATCTTTGTGGACATACTTCACTGAACCCGTATTTCTCCAAGAGTTTTTCAATGTACTTTTCTTGAGACAGTTCTAATACACGTTTGTCTCTATTTCGCCTAATCGAAATTCCAAGAAGCGCCCTTGGCTCACCCAAAATGCTCATTTCAAATTCTGTATTGAGTTTCGCTGTGACCTCGTCAAGCTTGATTAAATCATTAGAAGCCACAATTATGTCATCCACACAAAGTAACAGCAAGAGAAGTTTATTGTCATTCCTCCACGTGAACAAACATGGTTCTAAATCTGAATTGTTAAGTCCTAAACTGAAAGCTACCTCCGTAAATTTGTCATTCCACCGCTTTGGACTTATGCGTAACCCATATAGAGTTTTCTCTAATTTACACACCCGATTTTTACTCTGCCCCATTAAATTTTCCGCTCCCTCTGGAATTTCCATATAGATCTTTTCATCTATAGTACGTTGAGAAAAGCGATTTTTACGTCAAGCTGACATACGTCAAGGTCAAATTTATTTATAATTGCAAACACGGTTCTTACTAGAGGCAGTCTCGAAACCGGAGCATAAGTTTCACTGAGTTCATACACATTTTTATCCTTAAAGCCTTTTACCACCAAACGTGCCCGGTATTTTCCGCTACCGTTAGCCTCAATATTTTGTTTGAACACCCATTTTGAGTCGACTATGTTAGTTTTTTCACCCGTTTGTGAATTTCCTGGCCGATTTACTACTCGCCACACTTTATTTTTGGACATTGAGTCGAGTTCTTCTCTAATCGCGCCTATTTATTTGTCCATTCGTGGTTTTGTGCGAAAATTCATATGATTGAATGTTCGGTAGCGACACCATGATTGCGTTAAAGAAGGTACCTCTTTTCTCACCCTCAGAGAATGGAGTAGCACCTGGAGTGTTTTCATAACTTCGAAGCAATTCTTCGAATTGTTCACAGAAATCCGCGGCTTTAACTTTCCCAATTGTATATTTTATGTTATACAATTGAACCGCCGGATGCAATAAGGGGATATAAAATTTTTCTGCACCATTCGGTTGGCCCCTGAGCTACTTTTTTTTTAAATTAAAATTTTGATTTTTAAAACATATATCCTTATAGGAAATTTTATTTTGCATCTTTTTTTCTTCTTGTAAAAAGTTGTCACTTTTGCTGTTTTCAAAATAAATGCAAAAAACACATTTTTTGAGAAACGACGATTTTCAGTGTTTTTTCACTTCAACTCGCTCTAAATCCCAGAGTTTTCCATTTTTTACATTAAAATTTCAGGAGTTACTCATTAGACTATTATGAAAGTGTTAGTAAAATCGAAATTAACATTTATTTGTATTAAAAAATGTTAATAATTTTTTTCTGAACAGTTTTATAAACATCGTTTGAATACTTTCAATCGCAAAGTCTATCGACGTAACTTTCAGATACAATAAACTTCCAGCGGATGAAATGTTCACTAGGGTCCACATAAGTTTTCTGAAAAGTTTTACTCCCATTGGTCTAGCTGCTGAAAAACTATGATGCTTTAATTATTTCGCTCGGCGTCGTGAATGTACGACTCAGCGCCGTCTATGAGAAAGGCGAGCCGCACTGCTGATTCTTGAAGGTCTGCACGTAAAAACTTATTATATTTTTTATCATAAGTTATTTAAATGGAGTAATTGTTAATTAAAATAATTAAGATAATAAGAGTTTCATGCCGTTTTCTGACTGATTCAAATCAAAAGAGATTTTTTTACATTTTTGGAAACTTTAACTTAGAATTTGCCAAATTTTTATATAAATTTTTAAATACCTTATTCTTTCGAATTTTTCTAATATTTCTTTTCCATCCTCCCTCGTCTTAATTTCTTTTTTTGCCTGGAGGTTTCGAAGAAACTAGTTCCATTTTATTGAACAATAAATAGTCACATTTAATCATTCAAAAATTTCCTGTTTTAAAAATGATTCTCTTATTTTTTAGATGTAACACTTTCGATGTTCGAAACTATTGTGAGGTATATTTTATAAGCACTCTTCCTAATGCAGATTATTTGTCTCACTATTATTATTTTTAGGCAAAGAAAGAAGAAAAGAAAGAGGGAAAGAAAATAATACGTTTTGGCTGAGAGATGTCATAATAATTTATCCTTTTTACGTGAGTTATTACATGTATAAATACATATTTTTTTATATAAAATATTATCAGTTTCATAATAAATGTTTGTAGAAAAATTCTGCAAAATATAAGTTTTTACGTGCAGACCTTCAGGAATCAGCAGTGCGGCTCGCCTTTCTCATAGACGGCGCTGAGTCGTACATTCACGACGCCGAGCGAAATAATTAAAGCATCATAGTTTTTCAGCAGCTGGACCAATGGGAGTAAAACTTTTCAGAAAACTTATGTGGACCCTAGTGAACATTTCATCCGCTAGAAGTTTATTGTATCTGAAAGTTACGTCGATAGACTTTGCGGTTGAAAGTATTCAAACGATGTTTATAAAACTGTTCAGAGAAAAATTATTAACATTTTTTAATACAAATAAATGTTAATTTCGATTTTACTAACACTTTACTAATATTCTAATGAGTAACTCCTGAAATTTTAATGTAAAAAAATGGAAAACTCTGGGATTGAGAGCGAGTTGAAGTGAAAAAACACTGAAAATCGTCGTTCCTCAAAAAATGTGTTTTTTGCATTTATTTTGGAAACAGCAAAAGTGACAACTTTTTACAAGAAGAAAAAAAGATGCGCAATAAAATTTCCTATAAGGATATATGTTTTAAAAATCAACATTTTAATTTAAAAAAAAAGACGCTCAGGGGCCACCCGAATGGTGCAGAAAAATTTTATACCCCCTTATTGCATCCGGCGGTTCAATTGTATTCTTACTGAGCGATGTTACTTTACTCTCAGTCTGTTTTAATTCTTTAAGATTATCTAGAATCTCGAGTGGTTCCTTTAAATGCACAACTTTGGAGTAATAATATCCATCCATTCTATTAATTAAAATATCTCTTACTCTAAATTTTTGTCTTTCGATGACTTCCTTATCAGAAACATCCGACGTTACAGAATTGTCAATTATATGCAAAAGATCACTCGCCCGCAATTCTAAAGAAAAGTAATCGAGAAAGTGCTCGTATTTTAATTTTGACGTTAATTGTTATTGACGTCGAGTATTTCCTCCTTTATTTACAATTTATAGTCTTACGGATTCATTAACTTTATCAGATAATAAACTACCTTCAGTAACTCGCCCAGTGTCATTTAAGTTATTTTTAATTGATTTAAATTCAGACCGGATTATGTCCTTTAATTCATTACTTAAATTATTCCCCTTCTCTCCAGATGCTAACCTTCTTTCAGTAGAAAAACCTATTTCACTTTCCCCGTGGCCAGATTGTTCCTGCGCTGAGTCGTTCAAAGCATTGGAGTTTTCAGGAGGAGCTCCAAGTTACTGCTGACCGCCTCGTCCAACTTCTCGCCCATTGTCACCTCGCCCAGCATTTTGTGTTGCCACACCCACATCTCGCCCGTCATCATGTGACTGTGACTCACCATGCCCATTTTCTTGCTGCTCCTCCTCTCCATACACCTCATACCATAAGTCATCAACAGAGTCTTTTAACCAGTTGAAGGGTCGGGGAACAAAAGGGCCTAACCCACAAATTTTTCGAAATTGACTTTTACACATTTTTGGACTCCTCAAACAAACGCCGTTTCAAGCGTGTAAACTAAAAATTAAAAAAATTTTTTTTTCATATTTTAAAAATTCATCAAAGTCAGTCAAGGTCCTAACCCAAGGGATGCCGAGCGAACAAAAGGGCCTAACCCCACATTGCACCTTATGGAAAAACGATTTTTTCATTCGGTTTGTCTAGGTTTATTGTCACTATATAGGTATGTGGTGCCATTTAGCATGACTAGGATGTGTCAAAGGCTTTGGAGGAACTAATCGCGGTCGATATTATCGATTTTACATCATCTGTTGCATGTGTTGATCGACAAGGAGAGCAAGATAAGTAAACATTGTTTGTTTTTTTGTTTCTAATTTTTTTTAGTGATAGAAATTCGAAAAATTTCAAACGGGAGTTTGTTGAGTAAAGTCTCACGGTCATTTTCATATTTTATCTAGGTGAGAAATTGGTGCAGTATGCTGCGGAAGCAAGCCGAGGGTCGCGAGATGTGACGTCAGGGCTTCGAGTACGTGGCGGCAAAGGGAAAACGCGTACGCGCGAAAAATCCTCCCGTTGTCGATGTCAGTAAAAAAAATCCTAATCGGACAATTTTAACGATGATGCATCTTTACGAAAAATCGTGGAAATACAGAAATGTTGAAACGGGTATCATTCCGAAAATTCCAAAAAATTCTGATGAATAAAGAATAGTTTTGGGATCAATTTCTCTTAATCAATATCAATATTTTTTACATAAATCACGATAACATCTTCAAATGTTCATATTTTTGGTCAAAAATTTTACTGGATACTTTTGAAAAGGTGTACTTCAAGAAAAAAACAGCATTTGAGTGAAAATCCTACAAAACGAGCTCGAGTGGAAATTTTGCTCTAAATGACTAAACTTCCACTTTGTTTAGAGTGATATTTCATGCTTAAAAATAAGTGCAATCCACTCATGTTTAACAGTGAAATATTACTCTGGAATGAGTGGATTTTCACTAATTTAGAGTGACATTTTCACTGAAGCTAGATTTGCAGGATTTTCACCCATATTGAGTGAATCTTTCACTCGAAAAAATTTAGATGTGCCTGTTCTTTTCACTGTCGTCATTGTTTTGAAAAAATATTTTTCTACCAGCGTATAAAAATCGTTTACATTTTTTGTTACTTTTACAGGAAAAACCATCGCGGATTTTGACAAGATTCTTTTGTTGCAAGTGACACCGAAAGAACTTTCCGTGGAGAAAAAAAACGATCTCCGTCGAATGATTGAATTCATTCCGGTCGAGCATCGTCAATATTACAAAAATGTGTTGTACACCAGAGACTCGCTATTTAAACGCGCGATTGGACGCGTTATATGAATTCCTAGAATTGCTGGTCCCTACAGTTTCTCAGGGGGCAGGGCGAGAGACGGTTGCGACTCCGCCTCTGAAGGGACGCATTCACTATAGTCTATACTACTCAGTCAAGTAGATTGCGCAATATTATGGGAACGGTTCAGGCGGCCCTGCCTGTTTACGTTTCGCTGTACGCGTTATATGAACAAAGCCATTTTCAGGCAACCCCCGAGATTGTTCATCTATCGAGTCTCTGGTGTAGTTGGAAAATAAATGTGTCTGAATGATTTTTGTTGGGGTACATGATTTATATACCCATATCACTAAATAACAAAAACAGCTTAATGACAAAGTGATGGTAAAATTCAACATATTTTATTCAATTTTTTTCAGTTTTGTTTTTACCGTGGTGTGTCTTGAGATAAGTATGATAATCTTTAAAAAAATATATATTCCAAAAGTACAGTCCAATTCGATTATTTGTAACAATATAAAAATAGCGCAAATTCATTGTTTACCGAATATCTGAACCTTAATCACAAAATTCATTATTATTTTCAACAGCAATAACAATAAACGATAGCAAAATCAATAATAATTTAACGAAAATAAAGTATCACTCAATATAATAGACCATGCTCAGAAAAATATACCAGACAATAAATAATTAATTGTTCACAACTTAACAAACATATTTATTGAAAAATTATTATTGTATTTGCTAGTATTTAGTCATAGAATTGCACCGCAGGTCAGGCAGCACTAAGCCGAGTGAACGCTTGCTGCTCGGGGTTAGGCCCTTTTGTTCGCCTGTACCCCCTTGTGTTAGGCCCGTGCTTAACTTTGATGTCTCATAAATCGAAAACTATTTGACGGATTCGCATGAAATTTGAAAGAACAACGTTCAAGAGTGGAGATTATCGATCACATATGTCCAATATATTTTTTTCGGTGATCTCGCAAAATACAAACGTTTTTCTGGCGTCCTGAAAAATTTGCAAAAACGGGGTTAGGCCCTTTTGTTCCCCGACCCTTCAGTTGATCGCCCCCGAAAGCCTGCTAAGCTCCTTAGCATTTTCGGTTGCGTCTTGACTCAGCTTAGGAAGCTGCTTCTCAAAACGCGAGTTCAGCGCCATCTGGCCCTCTGCGATGACTGCAACATTTTTTTAAATCTCGCCCAGGTTGCTCACCGTTTTGGCGTTTGCGCTCACAAGATAGTTCACCGTCCCTTGCAAGCGACAAATTATGTTCTTATGCTGTTCAGTTTTATCTATAACTTTGATTTTAGAGGTTCCATTGGTCAGAGGGATTTCGGGGAAAAGATTTTTACCGGTGATGTCATCGATAATGCGAGGTTTTTTGTTGTTACGTTTAACCATGGAGTCAGCCAGTGCCTGCTGATATCCCTTGACGAGAAAATTCGCACCCAGTTCATTCTTTCTCTCGCCCGAATTCTCGCCCTCTTTTCCATCTGCTCGGGGAGCAGCACTCTCATTCGTCGCACCCGTCTGGCCAGACATCTCTTCCTTCTCGGCAGGGTTGAGATGGCTCTCGGTGCTCGGTTGCACTGGTGGAATTCCTTGCTCGACCTTTGTGTTGTACCACAGAGTCAGCCTCTCCCATTGTTCATCTTTATACATCCGTTTTTATGAAAATTGCAAAATCATAAATAATTTTGCAACAAGCCAGGGCCCCAAAGTGTCATAATGTTTGCTCGCTGAACAAAAAATATCACAAAAACCACGACGAATCAGATCACGATCATCCGTACACAAGATAAGTCATGAGCTGATCCTAGTCTCTCAAGTTGTTGTACCCTGCACAGCAAAGCCCACAACCCGACAGATCCACCTCTACAGTTTCTCTTGTTTTAATTGGAACAGCTATTTTCACCCAAATTGACAAACAAAAAAATTCCGAGAAACTATATATATATTTTTGGAAATAAAGTGGAGGGAGTATAATTTTATAAATATTACGTAGGTCTATTTACATGTACATGTGCTAGCCCATATGCATGCGGACAGTATGCTCCCTCCCTTCTTTTCTCATTTTATCAACTTTTATTTCATGTTTCTGAGCTTTTCACATTTAATTAAAATTCCATTCTCTTTCAAATCTATATATCGATATTCACGTATATACATGTAATCCCTCTTTTTCTCACCCCGTATATGTATACATAAAACCTTCATTTTACACCCTCTACGAATGTTTACACACCTGTATACCTCCACCGCAGCCGCCGCTTGTTTCAACTTGTTGCTGTGCTCGCGCCTCCCGGAAAAACAAAAAACCCATCACCACGCGCCCATTTGCGAGAAACCGAGCCACAGAAAAGAAACGACTTGTTCTCTCAAGCAAGGTCCCCGCTTGCTAATTCACCTAGAGGAAAAAAAACAAAAGGAAAAAAAACACATTCCCGTATGGTGCTGTTATTCTCCCAAAAACACGGCACCTTCGAATACAAGCTTTGCGGCACTTCTCGATGGAGATGCATGGAGAGACGCGGAGAAAAAAATACTACTTTATATATCCTGCATGCATTATCCCCTATCCACACACAC
>CAKNYM010045860.1:150171-180163 GCA_932195095.1 Andricus curvator | reverse complement strand
GTGGCTTTTATTTAATTACCAAAGGTTTCAAATGATTTTGAAGGATTTGAAGAAATTTCTAATGTTTTCAAAGGATTGCATATAATTCTTCAAGATTTTAATGGAATTTGACAATTACATGAAAATACACCTATGCTTGGCTTACCATAAGACTTCTTTCCTTTTTTTAAAACATTCATAGCATTACTAATGGCATCACCGGATTAGACGTTTCAATCTTGCAAATAAAATTCAAAAACGAGTGGTTGCACTAACACATTTTTCAAAAAAAGGTAAAAACTTTTTATAGCCGTTAATTGCAGAATGGTTTCTGATACGGTACTTAATCAATTATACATCGTTACCTAGAAACTTGCAGTGGTTATATCCGTTTGCAACTACAAACCGGTATTATATCTTATCTATTCTCCAACAATGCAACGGTCAATTTTTTCTTACGTGAGTACGGTATTTGCTTGAATGTGGAATTTGACTGCATTAATGTACATTCCGAATAAGGGGGCATCCATAAATGACGTAACACATCCTTGCCAATTTTTTACACTTCCCCTTTCCCATGTAACAAGTCGTAATAAAGTGCCACCTCCCCTCTTCAATGTTATGTAATTTTTTCCAATATTCTTCACAATGTCTTATTTAATGTCACTCATTCAAAAATTATTATGAAAGCTTTTAAAATAAAATTAGAACAGTATATTCATCAAAAACTTTATTTTTGACAATTATTTTTTTATTACTAGCACATGTCTCCAATTATTTAATGTGGCTTATACATTATTGTATATTTTTCGACCAGCTCAACATGAAGTCAAATAAAATAAAAATTTGAGAGAGAGATTTTGAAAGTTCTGATTTCCGATCAGGTGCTTTCCCATTAAGCTACTAGAGAGATCGAGAGAAGAAACCTTTTTCAGAAATTTAAAAAAAAAACGTCAAAAATATCTGTTATTCTCTAATTACAGTACAGATTCCTCGAAAAATTTGATTTGTACCATCTAGCATAGTAATGCTTGTATTTCTGAAAAAGGTTTCTTCTCTCGATCTCTCTAGTGGTTCGACTCCCAGTGGAGCGAAAGGAAAAGATCTTTTTTTCATAAAAAATTAATTAAAATATAATGTAATATAAAACGAGATTATACAATTTTCCTAAATCTGTTATCAAATCACTTAACTTCATATTTTTAACAAAAATTTACAAGATCAAAACCCTTTACTATAGGTTTTAGATATTTTTACTTTCTATATAATTTTACTTTAATTTGAATTTTTACTTCCTGTTTAATCTGTCGTCAAATCTAGAAAAGTAGACCCTAAAATCTTTTTATCTTTGGAAATACTTTAACATCTCTGAAGTACTGTGAATAATTATTTTAAATTTTCTTGAAATATTATAAAATCCCTTTAAATTTCGTGAAGACAATATATTTCAAATATTTGCAATGCTTCCAATTTTTTTTAAATCCCTTGGAATTTTGTATAGGTCTTGAAAATTCCTTGGAATCTTTTAAAACACTCTGAAGTCTTTAAAAACCGTAAACATATCTTGAAATATTTTGAAATTCCTTGGATTCTTTTAAATTTTCCTAACATTTTCAAAAAAATTTAAATATTTGAAAATGCCTTGAAATATTAAAAATCTCTTCAAATTTTTCAGTTCTTGCAACTCCCTTATAATATCATGAAATCCCGTGAAGTTGCATAAAATCTTATATTTTTTGAAATTCATTGAAATTTCTTGAAATATTCTAAATTCTGTGGAATCCTTTGATATCCTGGTAAATTCATTTAAATGCCTAATTGAAATTAAAATTCCTTAAAATTATTGAAATCATCGAAATCATACAATAAAATCCCTTAAAAATTCCTTGGAGTGTTTTAAAATATCCGAAAACCTTTTGGGTCCTATCAAATGCTTCCAAATATTAAACAGCTCTTTAAAACCACGTGCAATTATTTCAATTCATTCGAATAATTAATATTCTTGAAGATTCCTTGATTTTTTCAAATCCTTCCAAATTTTTTGAAATTCCTCGAAATTTAGTAAGGCTTTCGGAAATTCCTTGGAATCTTTTAAAATATTCTAAAATTTTTCTAAAAAAATGTTAATCTTTGGAAATACCTACAAATATTTGAAAATCATTCAAAATCTTTGAAATGCCTCAATTCCTTTGAATAATTTTTTTCAAATTTAATTAAAATATTATAAAATCCCTTGAAATTCCTCGAAATTACATAAAATCTGATGATATTCTTCAAAAAACTTTGAAATTTTTGAAGTTCTATAAAATCCTTCAAAATCCTGGTAAAAACTAAAATACCTTATTGACAGTCTTTCTAATCCTTTAAAATGTCTAAAATCCTTCAAAATTTCTTGAAATCTATCAAAATTTTCTGAAATCTTTTCAAATATCCTAAAATCCTTTAAAAATTTTTAATCTTCGAAAATTCCTTTAAATATTTGAAAATCTCTACAAATCTTCGAAATCCCTCAATTTTTGTTAATAAATTCTTTGAAATTTATTTCAAAATATTACAAAATTCCCTGAAATCCTGTAAAACTACATAAAACCTGATAATATTCCTTGGAATCCCTCGAAAATTTTTTAATTCTGAGAAATTCTTTGAGATCCTGAAAAAATTATTAAAATACTCTATTGAGAGCCTTTTGAAACCTTTATAATGACTGAAATCTGTCGAAATCTTTCGAAATCTATCGAAATTTTTTGGAATCTTTTAAAATATCCTGAAATTTTTTTTTTTATTTCATTTTCGGAAATATGTCGAAATATTTTAAATCCTATGAAATCCTTAAAAATTCCTTGAAATCTTTCAAAATATGCAATATTCAAATATTTTATTTATTTTATATATCATTCTAAATATTTGTATAATAAATATTTATTTATCCAAATATTCAGAATATTTTTAATTCCTTCAAATCATTGAAATCCTTGTTAATTCATTCAAGTTTTTAAAAAATTTTTAAATCTTCTGTAATCTTTCGAAATTTTGTAAAGTTTTTGAAAATTCACTGGAATCATTTTAAATGCACTAAAAATTTTAAAATTCTTTAAAAATCTTTTCAAATATTTGATAATTTTCTGAAAGCCCTTGGAATCTTTTCAATTATCTTAGCTCAACCCGAAAAATTTCCAAAATGTGGAATAATGTAAAAAAATCAAAATATCAATCTACTCTAAAAACGAATTTTGAAACCCTTATATAATATAGTATAATATAACATATACAATTTGCAAAAAAAGAAGTGAATTTCCAACAAAACATTTTCAACCAAAAATGAAGTAGTTCAATTTTCTGTCAAAAAAAATTAATTTTCAACAAAAAAAAAAGCGAAATTTTCAATAGAGAAGAATTTTCAACTAAAATAATTAATCTTTAACCAAAAAGATTACTTTTTAACAAAGTGGTATAACTTTGAACCAAAAAAGATGAATTTTCAACAAAAAATTGATATTTGATGTTCCAACCAAAAAAGATTTTAAATATTTTAATAATAAATAAAAAACAGTTGAATTTAGACAAAAAAGACGAACTTTAAAAGAAATAATTCATTTTTAAGTTCAAAAATTGATTTCTAACAAACAGAAAAAAAAATTTTTTTTCAATAAAACAGTTAAATTTTCATCAAAACAAATGAACTTGCAACTAAAAAACAATTTGTAACCAAAAATAAAAAAAAATCAATTTTCAGTTAAAAAAATAATTAAATTTTAACCAAAGAAATAAATTTTTCACAGAAATAAATTAATTCACAAACAAGAATAATAATTGTCTAAAAAACAGACAATTTTCAAGCATAGAGTGGAATTTTCAATTAGAAAGATCAATTTTCAAAAAAGAAAAACGAATTTTTAAAAATTTCGTTAAATTTCCAACCGAAAAATTAATTTTTAAACCAAAGAGATGAATCTTCAACAAACAACGTAGAATGTAATAGTTGATATTTCAACCGAAAAATATTTTAAATTGAAAGCAGTTGAATTCAACCAAAAGGGACGAATTTTCAACAAATCCTATATTTTAAATAAAAAGATAAATTTTTAACCAAAAATAAAACAAAATCAAATAAAAGACCAATTTTCAACAAAAGTGTTCAATTTTCAACTAAAGGGAAGAAACTTTAATGGATAAAATTTCAATCAAAAACAGTTAAATTTTAACAAAAAAGATGAACTTCAAATGAATTATTTCATTTTTAGGTTCAAAAATTGATTTTTAACAAACAAAACAAAAAAATTTCAATAAAGCAGTTAAATTTTTATCAAAAAAAAATGAATTTTCAACTAAAAAAAAATTTGTAACAAAAAAAATAGTTCAATTTTCAGTTTAAAAAAATAATTTTTAACGACAAAAAAGAAGGTTTGAACTAAATACTTAAATTTTCAACCAAAAACATGAATTCTGAATCAAGAATATCAATTTTTTACCAAAAAGTCGAATTCTCAACTAAAACATAAATTTAAAAAAAAATATATATTTTTAACAAAATATTTAAATTTTCATCCAAAGAAATGAATTTTCACCAAAATAAATGAATTTAGAAACAAGAACAATAATTGTCTAAAAAAACAGACAACTTTCAAGTACAGAGTGGAATTTTCAACTAAAAAGATCAATTTTCAAGAAAAGAAAAACGAATTTTTAAAAAATTAGTTAAATTTTCAACCGAAAAATGATTTTTCAAACCAAAGAGATGAATCTTCAACAAAAAACGTAAAACGTAATAGTTGATATTTCAACCAAAAAATATTTTAAATTAAAAGCCGTTGAATTCAACCAAAAAGGACGAATTTTCAACAAATCTTGTGAAATTTTAAATAGAAAGATCAATTTTTAACCAAAAGTAAAACAAATAAAAAACCAATTTTCAACAAAAAAGTTCTACATTTCGTTCGATCCAAATCAGTTGAAAATTAATCCGACTCAATGCGGCTCAATCCGAATCAATCCGAATCAAATTTGCAATCCAAATAAATCCGAATCAATCCGAACTCGGATTGCTATGTACTGAATTTTCATTCCGAATGAATCCGTATGAATCCGAGTTCGGATTGAATTAGATTCATATGGGTTGAAAATCGGTTTAGATAAATCTGAGTTCGGATTCACTCGGATAGAAAATTTGGTTCGGACTGATTTGTATTGGAAATTCGGATTGAACCAGATCGAGTCGGATTAATTTTTGACCGATTTGGATCGAACGAAATTGATACATTTTTTCGGATTGGTTCAGATAGATTCGGATTGTTTCGAATGCAGATTTCAGAATAATTCGGATTGTTTCGGAATGAATTCCAGCCGAAACTTTCGCCAGGAAAGATCTTATTTGTCTTTTAACTTCCACAGAATTTAACCTTTAACATGTAGATAGTTGTTCCATGGTTAAACATAAAATATGTTTACCATAAATATCTAGATGTTAAGTGTGAACATCCATTTTTCTCTGTGTTCACTGGCGCGTGCACAGTACTACAAGAACATAAATCTTATATTTGCCTAAGGAATGATACTAACTTAACCCTTGTAACGGAGTGCAATGTGGCTACGTTATTCAAGTAAATCTTATTGTTTTTCACACCATTTTACATCGCTAATGAATAAACATTAATGTTTGTTTATCGACTCTTTGATCAAACTGGTGAAATATAAACTACCAGATCGTAAACTGGAAATTGAAAACCATACTTCTTCCTTAGAAACATCAGGACTGTTTTATTCTGATTTGCTCCCATTGCAATTCCTAAAAAAAATATTTTTTTCTTTGGACAAAAATAAAAAAGAGGAAAGAAAAAAAAAATTGATTTTAATCTAATTTAAAATTTTTAAATTTCAATTTAGCTGACTTGGATTTAAGGCAGTATTCTTCAGAAAAGGTTTTTGATAGAATGTCGAAGAAATGATGTTTTACCTGTAAAAATAGTTTTCTTGAATAAAAAATTTCGAGATTTTGCTTTTCACAGCAATGTTTGCAATAGACAATTCGAACATAATTTAAAGAATTTCAAACTCTCAATGCTGAATTCACTGATCAAGGATGTTTCAAATCATGTTCATTTTTTAAAAGTAAAAATTTCCAATATTAGAAGTGAATTAGAAGTGTTTACAACAAGATAAAATCATTGATCTTTCAAAACATCAGATTTTTCCTAATCGAAGATTTTTAAACAATAATAAAAAACATGAGAACAAACTTTCTGTTTTGATTGATCAACAAACTAATGTTCAAGAGGAAAATTTGAATTTACACAAGATTTTTGAAGAAAATGATAAGGATCCTTGGTTTGTGAATTTTGCAAATATTCAAATTCCTGATTTGGTTACAGATATTCTCAGATTAGGTAAAGGTTTCAGTAACCATGTGATAAAAAGTAAATCGAAACAAATGATGGAAATAGCCAAAGATGTTGAATCAAGTATACACAAAATTCCAATATTAGATCAACAGGATTTCCGAAACAAGGTTTTACACTTGTCGAAGAACTTTGTTGATAAGAATTGTTTGCACATTAGTAGTATTGATCGTAAAATTTCTGAAGGTTCCAAATTAACGAAAGGTTTCCTTAAAAACAACCCTGATATAATTTGCATGAATGCTGACAAAGGCAATATTACAGTTTGTATTAAGAAATCAGATTATATTAGGGATATGAAGGATTTACTTTCCAATCATGTTAATTTTGATTTATTGAATGAAAATCCGTTAAAAGAATTAGGAAGAGACACTTTCAAGATTCTAGACAATTGAAGAAAGAAATTACTTTCAGGAAAAGATATAAGATGGACTGATAAAAATACCGAAGACTTCTTGCAAGATGTTATGGTTTGAGAAAGATTCATAAAGACGGCTATCCTTTGAGAATGGTTATTTCAACTATTAGCACTCTCACGAAATTTTAAGAACAAAACTTTAAACTGATACCCAAAGACTTCATTACAACTTCTAAATACAATAATAAAAATGTCTGGGAACTCCAAAAAATTATTATTCAAAAAACTGTTCCTGATAACCATGTAATGATTTCTTTGGATGTTGCTGCAATGTTTCCAAGTATACCCCTTGCATTGGTTAAACAGGAAATTTTGAAAAGATAGGACAATATAAAAACAGGTACTCGATCAAGTCAAAAAGATTTTATTTAAGAGATAGTTTTCATTATGAACTCAACTTATTTTAAATTCAATTGGTCTTTTTATAGGCAAAAGTTTGGTACTCCCTAGATTTTGTTTTGCTCTTTTACTTTCGGTATGTTGATGACACCTTATTATGTGTTCCTCTAGCAAAGTTGCAGGCAGTTATTGATGCTTTTAACAGTTTTTATTCAAAACTTCAATTTACCCATGAAATGGAGAAAAATAATAAAATCAGTTTTTTGGACATAGAAGTAATTAGAGGTCAGGATGGCAACATTATTACCAGTTGTTACAGGAAAAGTACATATTCAGGTAGAATTTTAAATTCCTTTTCGGCTCATCCTTTACAAAACAAAATTGTAGTCATCAAAAAATTAGTTGACAGAGCTCTAGGTTTGTCCCACATTTCATTTCACAAAGAGAATTTGAATGTTGTTAGGAATATCCTTTTTCTTAATCATTACCGACAACAGTTAATTGAACAACATATCCCAATTAGAATTCAACAAATCAAAAACAAACTAAGTAACATTTTATCTACAGATAATCAGAAGGAATTGAGAGAATATAGTTGTTTTAATACTTTTGTAATGATCCTAATGATCCTAATGATGATCGTCTACATACACAATCATTAAAAAAAAAATTCTGGATAATCGTCAACTAAGTTTATTTTGTTGGTAAAAATATTTAATCCAACTGCCTTCTTATTAGTGGGTAAATAAATCCTTAGTTAGGTTGACTGAAACGATTTAAGTTAACTTAGGAAAATACATTAAGGCTAGTGTTCAAAAGAGTTTGAATGCTCGGAGATATTCTCACGAGCATGAAAATATGCTCGAGAATATGCTCGACCTTCATGTGCTTTGAGAAGTTAATGAGCATTTATGAGCATTTTGAATCAGGATTTAAAGAATCGTATTTTTTATCTTTATTATCAATAATTACATTATTTAAATTTCGCGGGAAAATGTATCGTTTCAAATTGAAAAGGGCGCTAAATTTAAATGATAAAAGAAGACAAAGTAATCGAAAACATATCATTCGCATTGAACAGTGCCCTATTCAGGGTCGGTACAATATCCCAATTTCTAAATTCATCGATATATAAAACTTACCATACACCTAGAAGATTAATAATGTTAATGCAAAAAAATTTTGTTCCTGAATACATTTTAAACACTTCTTAGTTGTGTTTTCAAGTCAAAAAAAATTTAAACCAAAGAAATGAATTTTTAACTAAAACGATAAATCTTCAACCAAAAATATGAATATATAACCAACTGTTCAGTTGAATTTTCAACCAAAAACATTACTTTTCTACTAAAAAAGACACATTTTCAATGAAGTACATGAATTTTCAACTAAAAAAGATCAATTTTTAACCAAATGAGAATAGTTAAAATTAAAAAAAAGTAAATCTTCAACAAAATAGTTTTTTTTTCATAAAAAAAATGATTTTTTAACCAAAAATAGAATAATTAAATGTCCAGCTGAAACAACCAATTTTCAACCAAGAAAATGAATTCTTAACAATATAATTCAATTTTCGACCTAAAAGATGAATTTTCTACCATAAAAGATACAGTTTTAATAAACTATATAAATTTTCAACCAAAAAAAAAATAACAAACCAAAAATATAATAGTTCAATTTGAAGTTAGAGAACTAAATTTCAAACGAAAAACGAGTTTGCAGCAAAGTTAATTAATATTCAGCTAAAAATGTAAATTTTCAAGCAAAAGTGGACCAGTAACATCTTCAGTTAAAAAAATAATTAATTTTTAACTAAAAAGAAACGAATTTTCAACCAAAGAAACTAATTTTTAATCACAATGATGAATTTTCAACCAAAAATATTAATTTTTGACAAAATAGTTGAATTTTCAACACAAAAGATGAATTTTCTATCAACAACAAAGACGAATTTTCAACTATTTTTTTTTCAACCAAAGAAACGAATTCTTAAAAAAATAGAATAGCTAAATTCCTACAAACAGTTAAAGTGAATTTTTAACTAAAATGATTAATAACAATTAATACTTATAATTAAATAAAATTTCTCATTTCAGTTGAAAATTCATATCTTTGGTTGAAAATTTAATCATTTTGTTGAAAATCCTCTTTTTTTATTGAAAATTCATTTTGTTATGAAAATTTGTCTTTTCTGGCAAAAAATTAATCTTCTTCGTTGAAAATTCATTTTTTCGGATGAAAATGTAAATACTAGATTACAGGTTGAACTCTTCTGTTGAAAATTAATTTTTTTGGTCAATTATTTCTTATTTTAGTTGAAAATTCGTATCTTTGGTTGAAAATTCAATCATTTTGTTGAAAATCCTTTTTTTTATTAAAAATTCATTTTTGTTGTTTAAGGATCAGCCAATTAAGTTGAAAATTCAAATAGTTGGCTGAAAGTTCATGTATTTTGTTGAAAATTTACATTTTGGTTAAAAAATTTATTTTTTTCGTTGAAAATTCATCTTTCTGGATGAAAATGTAAATTCTAGTTTGAGAGTTGAACAGTTCTGTTAAATATGAATGTTTTTGGTTAATGCTTCATCCTTTCAGTTCAAAATTTATATTTTGGGTTAAAAATTCAATTATTTAATAAAAAATTTGTTTTTTTATTAAAAATTCATGTTGCAGCTGAAAATGTAACTATTCTAGTTAAAGATCCATAATTTTAGTTAAAGATTGATCTGTTTGGTTCAAAATTCAACTATTTTGTTGAAGATTCGTTTTTTTTAATTAAAGAGTATTTTTCCAACTGAAAATTGAACTATTCCATTTTTGGTTGAATAAATCAAATAAAAAGTGTAACAACTCTCACTCGACAGATATGAATGAAGCTGTGTAGAAACTAATTTGGATCCGCAAAAATGAATCATATAATCTGAATATGGATGGAATACAATACAATATTTTCTTCATCCAAGAATATTTTTCTTTCTTGAAGAAAATGTACGTGAATAAAGAAAATAAATTTTCTGTAATCATGTATCTTTCCTTCAAAAAAGAAAATTTTTCTTGGCTCAGACCATTGATTCTTGATGAAGTCCAATATTTTTTCGAATAAAGGATAATTTATTTTCCTGCTACGTTATTGAATATCTGCCAGGAAGCTATTGGTGTTTTTCAATATTCTCATACTATCATGTGATGATGATGAATAAATAATTAAAACATTGCTGATTGCTAGTCAGTTCAGTGCTTTATAGATGAAACTATAAGATCTCAAAGTTCCATCTATGGAAACACTTTGACACTGTTGACACTGTAATCAACAATGTTTTAGTTATTTATCCATCATGTAATGATGTACATTTCCTTGAGAAAAGAAAATTTTTCTTGGCTCAGAGCATTGATTCTGAATGAAGTCCAACACTTTCTTTAATCAATGATAATTTATTTTCTTGCTAGGTTGTTGAATATCTGCTTGTAAGAAATTGGTGTTTTTCAATATTCTCATACTACATCATCTAATCATGTACATTTCTTTGAAAAAATCAATTTTTTCTTTCCTTAGACCATTGATTCTTGATGAGGTCCAATATTTTTTCGAATAAATGATAATTTATTTTCCTGCTACGTTGTTGAATATCTGCCAGGAAGCGATTGGTGAATATTCTCATACTACCAAGTGGTGATGATGAATAAATAATTAAAACATTGTTGATTACTAGTCAATTAAGTGCTTTATAGATGAAACTATAAGATCTGAAAGTTTCATCTATGAAAACACTTTGACACTGTTGTTGTAATCAACAATGTTTTAGTTATTTATTTATCATGTAATCATGTACATTTCCTTGAGAAAAGAACATTTTTCTTGGCTCAGACCTTTGATTCTTGATGAAGTCCAATATTTGCTTGAATCAATGATAATTTATTTTCCGGATACGTTGTTGAATATCTGCTAGTAAGCAGTTGGTGTGTTTCAATATTCTGATACTACCAAGTCATGATGATAAATAAATAATTAAAACACTGTTGATTACTAGTCAATTCAGTGCTTTATAGATGAAACTAAAAGATCTCAAAGTTTTATCTATGAAAACACTAAATTGACACTGTTAACACTGTAATCAACACTGTTTTAGTTATTCATCCATTAGCATCACTTGATATTCATCCTAGTCAACACATGAACATCTTCTTAAAAAAAGTTCTTATAATACCTTCTTTGGTTCAGTTAAACTCCGTTCTTCAAATAATTTAAACAGTTAATTTTACGATTCTCGGAGAAGTGTCTAGTCTATTTGCGAGACCGACAGTCGCTATTGACTTTGTCTCTGGAAGTATTAATGAATCGACACGCGAACATTGACTTGGATGCGCTAAACCTCTTAGTTCAGCCACTATTTTCCAAGTAACTGGTCATCAAAGAACGTGCGTGCCACTTATGAATGCTTCCCTTTATATATTTTTTTTACAAAAAGTACAGCAGCTTTGTCAATTTGCATCGAAATGACAACGTCGGTTTATTCTTCCTACAAAACTCGTTAACGGTTTTCGAACATGTGTCATATCTTTTTCCCCTCTTCATGAAATATTCACAGGGTTCAGGAAGAGGCTAGACTTTTCGCTAATCTTGGACGGAATTCAACCTCGCCAGATTACAGAATTACAACCGGCGAGAATTAAAATTAGCATCTCATCTGCTCCTTCGAGATCCATAATGTCTTTCGCATTCCATAAAATACACACCTTTTTTTTCGTCTGACAGTTCTTCGATTATTTGCTAAAAATATGTGTTTTGTTTAAAAAGTTTTGCATTTTGAACTGCTGAATTTTAATGAGGTTTCTTAACTCTTTTGACAAATGTATCTCATGCGATATACATGTCATTGTTGGATAGTCTTGAAAAAAAAATTTAACACATCATTATGTCTTTGATGCAAAACATTTTGTTTAGTCAAATTTGAATGAATTTTTGAAAAATCAGAATAGAGATGACAATTTTTATACGATTTGTACTTTTCTTTTTAGAAATTATGACCGAGTAAATTTTGCAGAGTATGCTAGATGCCAATGTTCAATTTTCTTTAAAATAACGTGTAAGCTAAAAATTAACAAGGAAAGTATTTTCAGAAATGTTATTATTTATCATTGACAAAATGACTTGCATGTGTCAGTATGAATCAAAATGAATATACGTCCATCAAAATATCATAAATAATCGATTTAATAATACAGTGAATTGGCATAAACCAGTTTTATATGTATCTACTCTAATATGAATTTTCTACACAGAAAAATGATTCCCATAAATAATTGCTTTGATTTATTCAAGCATAATTTAATAGCGGAAAATGTTCATAAATTAAAAATTATCAGTGATATAAGCAACTTTTTTGATCAATTATACTCAAATATGACATTTCCGTAAAGGGAAACAATTGTTCATGGCTAAGAAACCTGATAAGATGATGAAGATGATGCTGATATTCTAAAAATTTATCTGCTTCCGTGAAATTTTTTTAACTTGTAGTTATTAATGAGGTTTCAAAATATTATAAGAATAATATAAATCTTGAATATCCTCTTCAATTTTTTTTCCATATTTTATCAAACAGCATTTTGAAACAAAATAAGATTTGAGAAAAACAAACTTTTGAGATATTTAAATTTTCTTTTTAGATTCTGGTGAGGTTTATCATCTTTTTTTTTTAATCCGCCGAAAAATTTACAAAATAAGATTTTCTGAATATAGTGAAAGTCGATTTTGTCAAAAACCCCAACTTTTCATAATTTTTTTGTCCGATGTTTATGAGGAAAACGTACTATGCGTTTCATGCGAACCACACCACTTTTGTACCACGAGAATTTTTTTCTAACATTGAATTTTCGAATTTTTCTCACAAATTTCAGATTCGGAAAAATACTAAAAAATTTATTTAAAAAGTGTTATAGTATCTTTTATCGTTCGCGAAAAAAAATTGAAAGATTCAATTTTTAAAAAAAGAATTCTTGCAGCAACAAAAATGATTTTTCCTGCATAAAACTCACAGAATATCTTCTTTATATAAGCAAGCATTTTAAAAAAAATTTCGGCTGAATTTTGAAATTATATAAAGTGGATCAAATGAAAAAACCCATTTTTTATTTTATCCAATATTTAAAAAAATGCGTGCTTATACGAAAAAGACTTTCTGTAAGTTGCATGTAGGCTAAATCATTTTTGTGGCCACGAAAATTTTTCTTTTCTCAATTTTACAATAAATTATTTTAGCAAACGATACAAGATATATCGTCGTTTGTAAGGAAAATGCGAAACTTCAATATTTCGAAAAAAATTCTGTTGACTAGAAAAATAGTTTGGCCCGCATTAAACAGGGTTGTTGCAAAAAAATTTAAATTGTTTTTCTATTTTAGTTCAAAATATAAAAATTGATAACCATTTTGACTAAAAGGAAACAAATTTCTGTGAAATCTCTATTTTTATATTTCATTCTGAAATCTGTATACGAGGATTTAGTCTAGAATGTTATCATTATTTTTGGACACACCCTGGTAGAAACAAATTTTTTAGAGAAGTACATCATTTTCGCAACTGTAATTTGCCGTTAAAACTTGTACAAAATTTTATTTAAAAATACAATTAAATAGAAATAGATCACTTTTTCTTGTACTTTCTTGTAGAAAAGTAAGAAAAAAAATAACTATAAAGTACAAATTTCTACAATTTGAAAATTTTTGTAAGTTTTTGTTAATAATTTTTTTTGATTGTGTTGTAAAAACCTATAAGACCTATAAAGAACAACAGTATTTAAAAAAATTTTAATTTGGGTATTTAAAATATTTGAGCATAGAAATAATTTTTTTTATAACATCATGTGTAAAAGAACGGAGGTTAAAATTAATTAATAAACTACATTTTGAGTCAAAATGAGATTTAATTAAAAAAATTAAAACTGAAAAAAAGATGACATATAAACAATTAGAATAGTTTAAATTTAAAAAAAGTAAATGTTCAACAAAATAGTTTTTTTTTCATAAAAAAAATGATTTTTTAACCAAAAGTAGAATCATTAAATTTTCAGCTAAAACAACCAATTTTCAACCAAGAAAATAAATTCTCAACAGAATAATTCAATTTTGAACACAAAAGATGAATTATCTACAAAAAAAAATACAGTTCCAATAAACAATATAAATTTACAACTGAAAAAAAATTACAAACAAAAATATAAATTTTCAAGCACAAATGGAACAGTTACATTTTCAGTTAAGGAGTAATTAATTGCCAACTAAAAAGAAACGAACTTTGAACCAAAGAAGCTAATTTTTATTCACAATAATAAATTTTCTACCAAAAATATTAATTTTTGACCAAATAGTGGAATTTTTAACCCAAAACATTAATTTTCTATCAACAATTAACACAAATTTTCAACTAGTTTTTTTTCAACCATAGAAAGGAATTCTTAAAAAAATAGAATAATTAAATTTCTGCAAACATTTAAAGTGAATTTTTAACTAGAATGATGAATAATAATTAATAATTGAATATAATTTCTCATTTCAGTTGAAAATTTGAAAATTTTTATAAGTTTTTGTTAATAATTTTTTCTCATTGTGTTGTAAAAACCTATAAGACCTATAAAGAACAACAGTATTTAAAAAAAATTTAATTTAGGTATTTAACGTATTTGAGCATAGAAATAATTTTTTTTTATAACCTCATGTGTAAAAGAACGGAGGTTAAAATTAATTAATAAACTACATTTTGAGACAAAATGAGATTTAATGAGAAGAGTGGACATACAAAAGTGCAGTACCTCTAGTGAGAGCGCCAGAAAGTTGGAAAATTCGAAATGGAAAATGGCAAACTGACAAAAAGATGACATATAAACAATTATTACCAATGCATTTAAAATAATTAACTTTTATTTTTTTATTTTTTAAATTTTCAAACTTTCTGGCACTCTCACTAGAGGTACTGCGCTTTTCTATGTCCACCCTTCTCATTAAATCTCATTTTGTCTCAAAATGTAGTTTTTCAATTAATTTTAGCCTCCGTTCTTTTACACATGAGGTTATAACAAAATTTATTTCTATGCTCTGACAATGCCATTTTTTGCATATTGTTGCATTTTTCTAGTTCCTACAACAATTTAAAAAAAAGTACAAATACAAGAATCGCAGGAATTTACAGGTTTCACAGCCTAAAAGTTGTTATTTTTTAAGGTAGAATGACAAATATTGACAGTATTGCAATTATATCATTTTTATTCAAAATGTGCAAATTATTATTGCAAAAAAATATTTTATGTTTAAATTTTAAAGATATGTGTTTTTGTACTCTTTTGTAAAAATGTTTCCACCGGGGCAACTGGATACGATGGTTATAAACAAAAAAATATTGGTATGTATAAAAAAAGGAAAAAAAGAATTAATGTGGTTGCAATGAGTGTTCATTCAAGATTCCGGTTTCTCTGGGAGATTTTCAACCTTTTTTTTTAACAGCAGGGGATCCAACTTGACGTAACAATAACAGCACATTATAATTTGCGGTAAAATAAGTACAGGTCGAGGCTATCCAGTCTTCCGATTCATGGGTGGCACGCGCAATTGAAGTGGGGTTATTACATCGTTTACTATAATGACTTGTTAAAACTTTTATTATTTAATTAAACTTTAATTATTTTATCAAAAATCAAACTTTTTTGTTGAAAATTTGTCTTTTTTGGTTAATAATTCCACTATTGGGTTAAAAATTACCTCTCTTGTTAAAAATTCATATTTTCTGGTTGAAAATTGAACTGAGCTGTAGAAACTTTTATTTTTGGCTTAAAAATTCCACAATTTGATTGAATTTTTTCCTCTCTTGACTAAAAAGTTTTTTTGGTTGAAAATTTAACTCTTTTGGTAGAAATTTAATCTCTTTGTTTAAACATCTAACTATTTTTAGTTGAAAGGTAATTTTTTTGTTTGAAAAGTCTCCTATTTGAACTTTATTTAATAAATCACCATTTTTTGTTTAAAATTCTGTTGATTGGCTAAAAAATAAATTATTCTATTAGAAATTCGACAGTTTCATTAGAAAGTTATTCTTTTTGGTTGAAAATTCGTCTCTCTGGTTTAAAATTTATCTACTTTGTTCAAAATTAGTTTCTTTGTTGAATAAACATTAATTTTTTACAAATGAAAATCCACTTATTCTATTTTTCGTTGGAAATTTAACTCTTTCAACTGAAAATTCAAGTACTTGGTTGAAAGTTGGACGCCTTTTTCCAAAATTAATTTTCTTCTATCTATTTGGTTGAAAATGCGTTTCTTTGTGTGGAAATTTATCTTTTTAAATTAAAAATTCAATCATTTGGTTGAAAATGTATGTATTTTGTTGAAAATTTGCTTGTTCTGGTAGAAAATCATTCTTGTTGCTTGAAAATTAATCTTCTTGGTTAAAAATTGAACTACTTAGTTAAAAGTGGAACTTTTCAGTTGAAAATTAATTTGTTTCATTGAAGAATCACTATTTTAGTTAAGAATTTATTTGTTTGGTAGAAAATTTACCTATTTAATTGAAAATTCGCTTTTTTGATAGAAAATTAATATTTTAACTTGAAATTTCGCTATTACAGTTGAAGATTCAATATCTTTTTTAGTTGAAAATTCAATGGTTTGGTTAAAATTTAAACTCTTATGTTAAAGATTTGTTCTTTTTGGTTAGGAAGTATACTTTTACATTTTTCTTTGAAAATTCATCTTTTTTGTTACAAAATTAAAAGACTTGTTGAAAAGCTGCTCTTCTTTATTAAAACTTCATTTTTTGGTCGAAGAATCATCATTTTGGTTACAAAATCATCTTTTTTTGTTAAAATTTATTTATTTGGTGGCCAATTCATGCATTTTTTAAAAATTCGTCTTTTTTCAGAAAATTACTGTTCTTTGTTAAAAATTCATTTTCTTGATTGTAAATGTAAATACGTGGCTGAAAAGAGAACTCTTTTCTTAAAGATTAATTTTTTAGTAAATGATTCATTATATTGGTTGAAAGTTTCAGTTGAAAAACTATTTTGTTGAAAATTCTTTTTCTATTGAAAATTATTTTTTTTACTATTCTAGTTAAAAATTCATCATTTTATTTGAATATTCATTTCTTTGGTTGAAAATTTAACTATTCTGTTGAAAATTAGTTTTGTCAGTTGAGAATATAACTATTCCATTTTTCGTTGACAGTTAATTTTATGGTTGAAAATTTATCTTTTTTGGTTAAAAGTTATTTCTTTCTGTTTAAAAAGTCTCCTATTACATTTTTCGTTGACAATTCATCTTTTTTGGTGCAGAAAATTTAAATACTTGGTTAAATTTGAACTTTCTTCTAAAAAATTTTTTTTTTGGTTCAAGATTTACTATTCCAGTAGAAAATTCAACTATTTGCTTGAAAATTCATTTTTTTTTATTTAAAGTTTTGTTTTTTTTTGGGTCAAAAGTCTACTATTACGTTTTTGGTTGATAATTTATCATTTTTTGTATAAAATTCAAATGCTTGTTTGAAGGCTACAGATTAAAAATTCATTTCTTGGTCAATGATTCATCATTGTAGTTGAATTTTTCATTTTATGTTTAAATTTGTGGATCAACAATACAAATTTGTTGAGATCGAAAACTTAAATTAAAAATTTTGAATAACATAAATGATATTTTAGCCAAAAAAGATTTTAATTTTAAATTAAGAATAGTTGAATTCATGCCAAAAAAGACAAATTTTTAACAAAGTAGCTGAATCCCCGACAAAAAAAAATTGATTTTTACAAGTTGCGTTTCAAACCAAAAAAGAAAGATGAGGTTTTTTTAAAAGAGAGACAAATTTTCTACAAAACAGTTGAATTTTTAACAGGAAAATATTATTATTTTTCATGAAATAGATGAATTTTCTATCAAAAAATAAGAATTTTTAATTCAATAGTGACATTGGCAACCAAAGAGATGAATTTTTGACTAAGTTGATGGATTTTTAGTAAAAAAAAAGAAATTTTCAACAAAAAAGTTGAATGCTCGATCCAAACAAAAAATGATAATTTTCAAACAGTTGCATTTTTAACAGGAAACCACAAATTTTCCCAAGAATCTCAAGAAATTTCTTTATTCTCTTGAAACCTCTCAAACTTCTAAAAAAGGTTGGAAATTTTTTTCAAAATCTTCAAAAATTTACATTTTGTTTAAAATTTGTAGACATCTTTTCAAACCTAAAATCATTTTTAACCATTTTCAAAACTTTTAAACATTCTAAAAATCTTTTCAAATTCTTTGAATTCTTCCAAAACTTTTCTTGAAATTCTAAAAAATTAAAAAACTTGCCTTCAAATCTTCCAGATTCTGTTTTGACAATATTTATGAAATCTGTTGAAATGTTGAGTTTTTCTTCTTAATATTATCTTAAAATTAAGTTTTCAAAATCCAAAATCAGTTCAAATTATTCCATGAATTACGAGGAATATTTTTTATTATCGTGAAATCTTTGAAAATTTTTTTTTTTCAATTTTGTATCAAATTTTGCAATCTCGCTAATAGAAAGATTTTTCTTGGAAGTCTTTCCCATTCTTTTTTGAAATTTTAAAAAATAATTCAAAATCTTTTGAAATCTTTGTCAATTTTCTCTTAAAATTGATTTTCAAAATAAAAATACAGTTTAAATTTTTCCAGGAATTTTAAGAAAGTTTTTTTATTTTCTTGAAGCCTTTTAAACTTCTTAAAAAGCTTCAAAATTTTTTTCGAAATCTGCAAAAATTTACATTTTGTTCAAAATTTTTGTAAATTTTTTCAAACTTAAAATCATTTTTCAACGATTTTAAAAACTTTTAAACCTTCTAAATATCTTTTTTAATTCTTTTAAGATTTGTCTTCAAATTCTGAAAAATTAAAAAACTTGCCTTCAAATCTTCCAGATTTTGTTTTGACAATATTTTGGAAATCTTTTGAAATGTTAAAAATTTTTTTTAAATATTATCTTAAAATTAAATTCTTCTTCGGAATTATAGAAAGTAATTTAAAATCTTTTGAAATCTTTGTCAATTTTGTCTTGAAATTTATTTTCAAAATAAAAAAACAGTTTAAATTTTCCCAGGAATTTTAATAAAGTTTTTTTATTTTCTTGAAGCCTTTTAAACTTCTTAAAAAGCTTTGACATTTTTTTCGAAATCTCAAAAATTTACATTTTGTTTTAGATTTTTTGAAATATTTTCAAATTTCAAATCATTTTTTTTCCGTTTCCAAAAATTTTCTTAAAATTCTAAAAAATTATCAAAATTCCCTTTAAATTTTCCAGAATCTGTTACGACGATTTCAGAAATCTTTTGTAATCTTTTAAAATTTTTTGTCATATTTTAAAATGTTTCTAAATATTCTCATGAAATTAATTTTTTCAAATCAAAAATCAGTTTAAATTTTCCCATGAATTGTAAGAAAATTTTTTTATTATCGTGAATTCCTTCAAAATCCTTATGAAGCTTCACAAATTTTTTTCCAAATATTCAAAAATGTACATTTTTCAAAACTTTTGAAATATTTTCAACTTTTAAATTAATTTGGATCTTTTTAAAATTTCGAAATGTCTTAAACTTAAACTTACTCGTAATTTTTATAAATCTTTGTAATCTTGCTAATTGAAAGATTTTGCTTGAAAATCGTTCCCATTCTTTTTCGAAATTTTAGAAAATGATTTAAAATATTTTGGAATCTTTGTCAATTTTCTCTTAAAATTTATTTAAAAACTCAAAAATCAGTTGACATTTTCCCAGGAATTTTAAAGAATTTTTTTAATATCTTGAAACCTTTTGAAATTCTTAAAAAGCTTTTCATTTTTGAAATCTTCAAAAATCTACAAATTACATTTTGTATATCAAAATGCTGGACACCTGTCTTACATTGATTATTATTATTATTGAATATATTATTGAGATAACCTTACATTTCTCATAAGCCTGAAGTTTACAGACTTTTTATTTTAACCGGGGGAAAAAGGAACAACAGCTTCATCCAATCATAAATGCGGGTTTCCCGACAACAATAGTTTCAAATTGTTTCGAGTTATTTCGAGATGGTTCGAGAAATAATCGAAAATGGCGCCATGCGCTTTTTAATATAGGACAAGCAGCAAAAGCGCGCTACGCGCGCGCATGCATGTTTATAGATATCTCAAAAGAGGAGTTTAACTTTGTGGATCAACAATAAAAAAAATTTTTAATCAAAAACTTGAATCAAAAATTTTTGATAAATTTAACAAATTTTTCTGATATGTTGAAAATTGTAATTTGTTCAAAATATTTGTTATCATTATTATTATTAAATTATTGAATATATTCTTGAGGTAACATAAATGATGTTTCAACCAAAAAAGATTTTAATTTTTAATAAAGAATAGTTGAATTAATGTCAAAAAAGACAATTTTTAAATAAAATAGCTGTATCCTCAACCAAAAAAATCATAATTTTTACCAGTTGCATTTTACAACCAAAAACGAATAACGTTTTTTGAAAAAGAGACAAAACAGTTGAATTTTTCAACACGAAGATATGAATTTTTAACGAAATAGATGAATTTTCTACCAACAACCAAATAGTGATATTTTCAACCAAAGAGACGGATTTTTAACTAAAATTGTGAATCTTTAATGAAAAAAATTCATTTTTAATAAAGTGGTTGAATCCTCGACCAAAAAAGATTAATCTTCAATCAGTTGCATTTTTAACCGGAAGACAAATTTTCAACAAAATAGTGGAATCCTGAACAAAAACAGATTAATTTTCAAACCAAAAAGACAGATTTTTAACCAAAAAGTTCAATTCTGAACTAAAACAGGTTTTTCAGCCATGAAAGAAAAAAAATTTACCCAAATTAATATTTTTAGGGATAAATAATTTAGCATACAAAATAAAAATTTCAAAAAAACATTTCTTTCTTAAGTTTATTTGTTCATTGATTTTTAAAGTTAAATAAATATATATTTTTCCTAAGATTCTTGAGAAAATTGAATTTTTTTTTTAAGATTTCAGATATGTCAAAAAAGCATAATTTTTTATTTTTCAGGATTTTAAAAAACGTTAGGAAAAATTTGAGTCAGTTTGAAAGATATAGAAGTTTGGAAGATAAATATCTCTTAGACTGACTTGAAACATTTCTAAAAATTAAAAAAATCTTTCAAAATTAGAAAAATTGCCCTTAAATCTTCCAAATATTTTCGAAATTTGTAGAAATATTTTTGAACGTTTTGATACTTTGTCAAGTTTTCTTTGAAAATTAATTTTTCAAAATAAAAAGTCATTAAAAATTTTGCCAGAAATCTCAAGAAAGTTTTTTATTTTCTAGAAGCCTTTTAAACTTCTTAAAATAATCTGAAATTTTTTTCCAAATCTTCAAAAATTTATATTTTATTTGAAATGTTGGAAAATATTTTCAAACTTGAATTCATTTTTTAACCATTTTCAAAACCTTCAAAAACAATATCTTTTAAAATTCTTCGAATCTTTCCAACAATTTTCTTGAAATTCTGAAAAATTTCGAGAAATATTTTTTATGATTGTGAAACCTTTCAGTTTTTTTTCAAATTGCTTATAAAACTTTGTAATCTTGCTAATTGAGCATTTTTTCTTTAAAATCGTCCACATTTATTTTCGAAATTTCAGGAAATAAATACAAATGTTAAAAAATATTTGTCAAATTTCCTTAAAAATTAATATTTTTAAATAAAAACTGAGTCAAAATTGTCCCAGAAATTTTAGGAAATATTTTTGTTATCATAAAACCTTTCCAAATCTTTAATAGGCTTAAAAATTTGCATTCCCATATATTTCTTTTCGAGATTTTAGGAAATAAATACAAATGTTTAAAAATATTTTTCAAGTTTCCTCGAATAATAATTTTTTTAAATAAAAAATCAGTTCAATTTGTCCCAGGAATTTTAAGAAATTTTTTTATTATCGTAAAACCTTTTTAAATCTTTAATAGGCTTCAAAATTTCCATTTCCATATATTTCTTTTCGAAATTTTAGGAAATAAATACAAATTTTTAAAAATATTTGTCAAGTTTCCTCAAAAATTAATTTTTTTAAATAAAAAATCAGTTCAATTTGTCCCAGGAATTTCAAGAAATTCTTTTTATTATCGTGCATTCTTTCAGAATCCTTAAGAAGCTACGAAATTTTGTTCCAAATATTCAAAAATGTACACTTTTTAAAACTTTTGAAATATTTTCAACTTTTAAATTAATTTTAAATATTTTTGAAATTTCGAAATGTCATAAACTTACTCGCATTTTTTATAACTCTTTGTAATCTTGCTAACTGAAAGATTTTGCTTGAAAATCTTTCTCATTCTTCTTCGAAATTTTAGAAAACTATTTAAAATCTTTTGAAATCTCTGTCAATTTCCTCTTAAAAATGTTCAAAATAAAAAATCAGTTTATACTCTTGAGAAAATTGGTTTTTTGTTACCATTTCAGATATGTCGAAGAAGTATAATTTTTTTATTTTTGAAGATTTTACAAAATTTTAGAAATAATTCGAGTCTGTTGAAAAGATATTTAGGACTTTTAGAACTTTTGAAGATGAAATTTTTCAAAAAGATGAAAAAAAAGAAGAATCTTTTAAACTGATTCGAACTATTTCTAAAATTTTGAATAATAAAAAGTCATTCAAAATTTTTCCAGAAATCTCTTTTTGTAATTTTTGAAAATTTACTTTTCATTTTAAGTTTTTGGAAATATCTTCAAATTACAAATTATTGTTTTTTGATCATTTCCAAAACTTTTGAACGTTTTAAATATCTTTTAAAATTATTCGAATTCTTCTAAAATGTTTCTTAATCTTTCTGAAAAATTAAAAAAAAAATGTCTTCAAAACTTCCAGATTCTGTTATGACAATTTTGGACATCTTTTTAAATATTCTCTTAACATTGATTTTTCAAGCTAAAAAATCAGTTCAAATTATCCCACGAATTTTAATAAATATTCAAAAATGTATCTACACATTACAATTTGTATATTGAAGTAGGGAACAACTTAATTCGATTGATTATTATTATTGAATATATTATTTAAATAACCTTAAATTTGTCATAAGCCTGAAGTTTGCAGACTTTTCATTCTAAACGGGGGAAAAAGAGCGATAGTTTCATCCAATCACAAAAACGAGTTTCCGGACAACAATAGTTTCAAATTGTTTCGAGTTATTTCGAGAAATAATCGAAAATGGCGCCATGCGCTTTTTAATATAGGACAAGTAGCAAAAGCGCGCTACGCGCGCGTATGCATGGTTTTACCAATCTTAAAAAAGATATTTAATTCTGTGGATCAAGAATAATAATTTTAAGAAATAAAAAACGTCTTTATGTTAAAACGTTTAATTTTTGGTCCCTTATAGCCCTGCACGGAAAACCTGGAATTGTCAGGGAATTTTTATATACCTGGAAAAGCTGAACATTTTTTTGAGGGCGTACTCAATTTTTTTTTTAAATTGGAAACATAAAATTTTTTCGTTGGAGATTCATAATTTCAATTGAAAATTCATCTCCTTGATTGTAAAATGAGATATTTTGTGGAAAATTCGTTTTCTCTTTGGCTGAAAATTAATTTTCTTAAATGGAAATTTTACTATTCCAGATAATACTTAAACTATTTTGTGGAAATGTTTTTTTAAAAATTAAAGTCGTTTATTGAAAAATCAGCTTTTCGTCAGAAAATTAATCTTCTTGTTTGAAAATTAATCTTTTTGGTTGAAAATTATTTTTGTTTGATTGAAAATTTAACTATTCCATCTTTGGTTTAAACTACATCTTTTTGGTTGAAAATTCATATTTTTGATTAAAAATAAAATTACTTGGTTAGAAATAAAACTACTTGGTTAAAAGTAAACTCATTTGTGAAAAGTTTATCTCTTTGGTCCAAAATTAAGTTTTTTAATTGAAAATGTAATTATTCCATCTTCAGTTAAAAGTTCATCTTTTTGGTTAAAAATTCATATCTATTTCAGTTGAAGAGTTATTCCTTTTGAAAAATCTGAAATAGTTTATTCAGTAATATGAATTTTCGCTTAAACGTTGAAATAAGTCTGAAACTTTTTTATTTTGGAAATTTCAAGGAAACTTTTCACATTATTTTCAGATTTTTCAATTAAAATAGTAGAGAAAAAAGTGTGTCTCTAAATATATGCTTACTTATAGTATAATATGCTAAAATATTTAGCATAGTATAATATATAAACATTATAAGTCAGTTTAAATATTGAAAAAGTAATTTGTAATTTTAATCGAGTTTATAAAATTTATATTATTCGTAGCGAAGCCAACGTCACAAATTTATAAACATTAAAAAAAAAAAATTTTAATTAAATTTTAATTTTAAGTCACATTTCAAACGAAATAGTGACATTGTCAACCAAAGAGATGAATTTTTGACTAAAATAATGGATTTTTAGTGAAAAAAAATCGAATCTTAAGAAAGATTACACAAATTATCATTTTTGGGGGATAAATAATTTAAAATACAAAATAAAAATCTCTACCAAATATTTCTTTTGCAAGTTTATTTCTTCATTTGTTTTTGAAGTTAAATAAATATATAATTTTCTTAAGATTCTCAAGAAAATTCAAAAAAAATTCAAAGCTTCCAGATATGTCGAAAAAGTATATTTTTTTATTTTTCAGGATTTTGAAAAATTTTAGGAAAAATTTGAGTCAGTTTGAAAGATATTTAGGACTTTTAGAAGTTTGGAAGATAAATATCTTTTAAATTGACTCGAAATATTCCTAAAATTTTGAAAAGTCATTCAAAATAAAAAAATTTGCCCTTAAATCGTTCAGATATTTTCGAAATTTGTAGTAATATTTTGAAATTATAATAATATTTTGAAATATTTGGAAACTTTTTCAATTTTTTTTTAAATTAATTTTTTTAAATAAAAAGTAATAAAAAATTTTCCCAGGAATCTCAAGAAATTTTTTTATTTTCTTGAAACCTCTCAAACTTATTAAAAAGATTCGAATCTTTTAATATTCTTCGAATTCTTCGGAAATTTTTCTTCAAATTCTGTAAAATTAAAAAACTTCCCTTCAAATCTTCCAGATTCTGTTTTGACAATTTCGAAAATCTTTTGAATCGTTGAAATTTTGTCTAAATATTATCTTAAAATAAATTTTTCAAAATAAAAAATCAGTTTAAATTATCCCATGAGTTGTGAGAAATATTTGGTATTATCGTGAAACCTTTTGAAAGTTTTTTTTTAATTCTTTTAAATGTTTGAATCTTGCTAATGGAAAGATTTTTCGAAATTTTCAAAAATAATTTCAAATTTTTTGAAATTTTTGTCAATTTTCTCTCAAAATTTATTTTCAAAATAAAAGTCAGTTTAAATTTTCCCCGGAATTTTGAGGAAGTTTTTTTTATTTTCTAGAATTTTCTTTTATTTACATTTTGTTCAAAATTTTTGCAAATCTTTTTCAACTTAAGATCATTTTTTCACCATTTTCAAAACTTTTAAAACTTCTAAATATGTTTTAAAACTCTTCGGATTCTTGGAAAAATTTTCTGAAAATTCTGAAAAATTACAAAAATTGCCTTAAAGTTTTCCAGAATCTGTTATGACGATTTTAGAAATCTTTTGAAATCTGTTGTCATCTATTGAAATTTTTTTAAGTATTCTCTTAAAATTAATTTTTCAAAATAAAAGATCAGTTCAAATTTTCCCATGAATTTTAAGAAAATTGTTTTATTATCATGAATAGTTTCAAAATCCTTAAAGAGCTTCAAAATATTTTTTCCAAATATTCAAAAATGTACGTTTTTTAAAACTTTTGAAATATTTTCAACTTTTAAATTAATTTTAAATCTTTATAAAATTTCGAAATGTCTTAAACTTACTCGCATTTGTTATAAATCTTTTTAATCTTGCTAATTGGAAAATTTTGCTGGTAATCTTTTCCATTCTTTTTCGAAATTTTAGAAAATTAAAATCTTTTAAAATCTCTGTCAATTACCTCTTAAAATTTATTTTCAAAATAAAAAATCAGTTTACATTTTCCCAGGGATTTTAATAGTACATTTTTTTATTATCTTGAACCCTTTAAAAATTCTTAAAAAGCTTTGTTTTTCAAATCTTCAATAATCTACAAATTACATTTTGTTTATCAAAATGCTGGACACCCTTCTTACATTGATTATTATTATTAAATATATATATATAATTTTTAAATAGCCTTACCATTCTTTTTTTTATCGCGAAACTTTTCAAAATGCATAAAAGTATCAAAATTTTTATTTCAAAATATTCAAAAATGTACATTTTTTTATCTTCTTAAGAATCTATTTAAGTTTTAAATAAACTCAGAATCTTTTTGAAACTTCTAAAAAAATTTTTTTATAAAACTTCCTAATTTTACTAATCGCAAAATTGGCTTTAAAATCGTTCATATTCTTTTTCGAAACTTTACGAAATCATTAAAATCTTTTGTCAATTTTCTTTTAAAATTTATTTTTCAAAAAAAAAAAATTTAGTTCAAATTTTCCCAGACATTTTTAGACATTTTTTATTACCGTTAAACCTTTCAAAGTCTTTAAGGAGCTTCAAATTTTTTTTTAAATATTCAACAATGTACGCATTTTCTAACGTTTGGGAAACCTTTTCAAACATGAAATCATTTTTTAACCATTTTGGAAACTTTCAAACCTTCGAAAAATATCTGAAAATTCTTCGAGTTTTTCCAAAATTTTTCCAAAATTTTTCTTGAAATTCTGATAAATTAAAAAAATTGCCTTCAAATCTTACAGATTCTGTTTTGACAATAAATATTAGAAATCTTTTGAAATGTTTTAAATTCTTCCTAAATATTTTCTGAAAATTAATTTTTCAAAATAAAAAATCAGTTTGAAATATCCCATGAATTTTGAGAAATATTTTTTATTATCGTGAAACCTTTCGAAATTTTTTGTTTGATGTTTTTTACACAACTTTATAATCTCGCTAATTGAATGTTTTTTCTTTAAAATCGTCCACATTCTCTTTCGAAAATTTAGGAAATAAATAGAAATGTTTTAAAATATTCGTCAATTTTCCCTTAAAATTAACTTTTCAAAATAAAAAATCAGTTTAAATTTTCCCAGGAATTTTAAGACATTTTTTTATTATCGTAAAACCTTTCAAAATCTTTAAGAAGCTTCAAAATTTTTATTTCCAAATATTCAAATATGTAAGTTTTTTTAAAACATACATTTTTCAAATATTTTTAAGTTTTAAATTAATTTTGAATATTTTTAAAACTTCTAAATGTTTCCTAAACCTGATCGAATTTGTTATAAATCTTTGTAATCTTGCTAATTAAAAGATTTTGCTTGAAAATCTTGCCCATTCTTTTTCGAAATTTTAGAAAATAATTCAAATCTTTCGTAAATATTTTCAAATTTGATATTTTTGAATCATTTCTATAACATTTAAACCTTCTAAATATTTTTGAAAATTATTTGAATTTTTCCAAAAATTTTCTTAAAATTCTGAAAAGTAGAAAAAAATGCCTTCAAATCTTCCAGATTCTGGTTTGACAATTTTGGAAATCTTTTGAAATAATTTAAAGTCTTTTGAAATATTCTCTGAAAATTAATTTTTTAAAATAAAAAATAAGTTTAAATTATCACGTGAATTTTCAAAAATATTTTTTATTATCGTCAAACCTTTCTAAATGCTTCAGAAGCTTCAACATTTTTATTTACAAATATTCAAAAATGTACATTTTTTTAACTTTTTAAAAATCTTTTTAAGTTTTAAGTTAATTTTGACTCTTTTTAAAACTTCTAAATGTCGGTTAAACTTGATCCAATTTTTTTATAAAACTTTATAATCTTGCTAATTGAAAAAATTGGTTTTAAAATCGTTCATATTCTTTTTTTAAATTTTAGTGAATAATTTAAAATGTTGTGAAATCTATGTCAATTTTCTCTTTAAATTTATTTTTCTGAATAAACAATCAGTTTAAATTTTCCCAGGAATTTGAAGAAATTTCTTTATTATCGTGAAACCTTTCAAAATCTTTTAGAAGCATCAACATTTTTTATTTCCAAATATTCAAAAATGTACGTTTTTTCTAACTTCTTTGGAATGTTTTCAAGTTTAAATTAATTTTGAATCTTATTAAAACTTCTGAATGAAAAATGTCTCTTTTAAATCGTCCATATTATTTTTCGAAATTTTAAGAAATAATTAAAAATGTTTTCAAATGTTTATCAATTTTTTTTTCTTTTTTTAGAAATCTTTAAAAATCTACACATTACATTTTTTATATCAAAGCCCTGGGCACCTTTGTTCCATTGATTATTATTATTATTGAATATATTATTTAGATAAACTTGCATTTCTCATAAGCCTGAAGTTTACAGGCTTTTTATTTTAAACGAGAAAAAGGAACGACAGCTCCAACCAATCATAAATACGAGTTTCCGGACAACAATAGTTTCAAATTGTTTCGAGTTATTTCGAGAAATAATCGAAAATGGCGCCATGCGCTTTTTAATATAGGATTGATCTCTGTTTGAAAATTTAACTATTTTGTTGAAGATTCGTTTTTTTAGTTGAAAATAAATTTGTTGTATTGAAAATTTAACTATTCCATTTTTGGTCGAAAATTTAACGCTTTATTAAACATTTTCTGTTCTTCTCAGGAAGTTGCGTAACTCTTCGAGAAGTGGGAGTCAAAACGGAAATTAAAAAAAAAAAATGTTAACAGTAGGGTATCCAAGTTGACGTAACAATAATCAGAATATGATAATTTGCGGTAAAATAAGTACAGGTCGAGCTTATCCAGTGTTCCGATATATGGGGGGCACGCGCAATTGAAGTGGGTTTACTACATCGTTTACTATAATGACTTGCGTGGATGTGAAAACCGGTATATCGCCATAGATCCGTGCCATTATCCATTATCTCCACTGCCATTACGTCCATTTGACACGCTACCCGCTCATACTATACATACACGAATAATACAATTCTTCGGGATTTCTCCGTCTTCTTCTTCTTCTGCTTCTTCATCTTCTTCTTTTTTTTCTCGTTCGATTTACCGTTCGCGTAGCCCCTTTGGCTGTATTCGTCAAGATAGAAGTATTTTAATCAGTAACCCATTCAATTCTTGGGAATACGTAATAGCTTTAAAACAAAAAGCACAATTACGCGACTAGGTAGCGTTACGTTTTAATTTCAACTAGTGTTTTTTCCTTTGGCGCTAAAAAAACCGACACGCTTCTATAATTTGGCTGGGCATCAGAATGAATGAACTTAACGTCCCAGAGTAAATAATTGTTTAGGAAAGAAAGGCATAATTAAGGGACCGTGCATAAATTACTTAGGGACGACTGAAAATTCCCGTATTGGAAAATTCCCGACAGCTTATAAGATTATTGAATTGGAAGATTCCCGAATAATGAAGGGACGACTGAAAAATCCCGAGAAAAAAAATCCCGAACAGTTTATGATATTATTGAATTGGAAAATTCCCGAATAATAAAGGGACGACTGAAAAATCGCGAAAAAAAATTCCCGAATTGGAAACCCCGCCGAATAATAAAATTTCGGACATTTTATGATATTACCGAATTGGAAAATTCCCAAATAATAAAGGGGCGATTGAGAATTCCCGAGAAAAAAAATTCCCGACACTGTGAAATTCCTGAATAGGAAACCCCGCGAATAATGAAATTCTCAGCAGTTTATAATATTATCGAATTAGAAAATTCCCAAGTAATAAAGGAACGACTGAAAAATCCCGAAAAAAATTCCCGACACTGTAAAATTCCCAAATTGGAAGCCCCGCGAATAATAAAATTCCCGGCAGTTTATAATATTATCGAATCA
>CAKNYM010045860.1:121677-137034 GCA_932195095.1 Andricus curvator | reverse complement strand
CTTCAAACTTCATCCTTGATCCTTCATCCTTCATCCTTCATCCTTCATCCTTCATCCTTCATCCTTAAAACTTCATCCTTGATCCTTTATCCTTCGTCCTTTATCCGTCATCCTTCAAATTTCATCCTGTATCCTTCATCCTTAAAACTGCATCCTTGATCCTTTATCCTTCATCCTTCAAACTTCATCCTTGATTCTTTAACCTTCGTCCTTCAAATTTCATCCTTCGTCCTTCGTCCTCTTTCCTTCATCCTTCATCCTTCAAACTTTAAACTTTAAATTTTAAACTTCAAACTTAAAACTTTATCCTTTATCCTTCAAACTTCATCCTTGATCCTTTATCCTTCATCCTTCATCCTTCAAACTTTAAACTTTAAACTTTAAACTTCAAACTTCAAACTTCATCCTTCATTCTTCATCCTTCATCCCTCATCATTTATCTTTTATCTTTTATCTTTCATCTTTTATTTTTTGTATCCGTATTCTTTACGCGAATCTTAAAACAAAAATCATTATCATTATCACTATCGAAGAAATCATTATTTATCTTTATTAAATAATTTGTTCTTTAAATTACATATAATAATCATCTATAAATTCATTCTGTCTGCTCATGCGAATTGTTAACAAAAACGGATTACTTTTTAACAAAATTGTTTAATTTTCTACGAAGCAAATTAATTTTTAACCAAAAGAGATGAAATCTCAACGAAAAATGTTATAGTTGATAATTTAGCCAAAACAGATTTTAATTTGAAATAAAAAGTTGTTGAAGTCAACCAAAAAAGACAATCTTTCAACAAAATAGCAGAATCCTCAACCAAAAAAGTAAACTTCCAACAAAACAGTTGAATTAAAAAAAAATACTTTTTCACAAAATTGTTGATTTTTTGACGAGACAGATTAATTTTTAACTAAATAACTAAATTTTTAATCAAAAACGTACATTTTCAACCGAGAAGATTATTTTCCTCCAAAAAAAACGAATTGAAAATAATACATGCATTTTCATCCCAGCAGTTAAATTTTTATCTAAAAAAGATCAATTTTTATTCCAAAGCAGAATACTTACATTTTCAATAAAAAAGAAAATTTCTTCACAACAAAATCAAATATTAAACAAAAAAATAAAATTTTGCAATCAAAGAGATTAATCTTGAACAGAAATGATGAATATTTAACTGTAATATTTGAATCTAGAGTTTTAAAATAATTTGTTAATCAAAAAATAACGATTTGTTAACAAATTAGTTAAATTGTCAACCAAAGAAAGGGCACATACCAAAATTTTTTAACGCAATACATGAATTTTCAACCAATTACTTAAATTTGCAATTAAAAAAGATGAATTTACAATAAAAAATATAGTAGTTAAATTTTCAATTAAAACAATTAATTTGTAATAAAAAAACGAATTGTCAGTAAAATTATTATCAACTAAAATCAAGAATCTTCAAGAAGAGAAATTAATTTTTCGCAAACTAGTCCAACTTTAAACCTAGCAGTTGAATAAATTTTTAACTAAAAAAGAGAAAATTGCAGTACAAAATATATTAGTTAAATTTTCAGTTAAAAAAAATTCATTTTTATTTAAAAAAAAAAAAAACTATATTTCAAGTGAATAGGTCAATTTTCAATGAAATTATTTTCAACTAAAATAAGAATCTTCGACCAGAAAAATGAATTTTTCAACTAAAATAAGTACATTTTCAACTAAAAATAGAATTGTTAAATTTACAGTTTAAAAAATTAATTTTTACTTTTTAGAAATGAATTTTAAAAAATGTATTTAAATTTTCAGCCAAAGAAATTAATTCCTACAAAAATAGTTCAATTTTCAACCGAAGAAAACAAATTTTTAACACCACAGTGGAATTTTCTAACAAAAAATGAATTTAACAAAATAGTTGAGTCCTCAACCAAAAAGATGAATTTACAACAAACAAGTTGAATTTTCAACCAACTAGTTGAATTTGAAAGATAAAAAAATATACATTTTTAACCAAATAGTTAAATTTTAGACCAAATACATTAATTTTCCACCAGGGAGATTATTGTTATAAAAAGAAGACAAAATTTCTACAAAAAACATGAATTTTCAACAAAATTGTTGAATTTTGAAACAAAAAAGACGAATTATCTACAAAATTGTTGAATTTTCAACAAAAAAGTATTTTTAACAGAATAGTTTAATTTTCTACCAAATCGTTCAATTTTCAAAGGAAAAAGATGATTTTTCCACAAGATATGTAATAGCTGATATTGCAACCAAAAAAGATTTTTATTTTATTTAAAAAAGAGTTGAGTTTACCCAAAAGAAGAATATTTAACAAATTATAGTTAAATCCTCAACTTAAATCCAAAATTTTCAACCATAAATAAAATAGTTAAATTTTCAGTTAAAAAAATTAATTTTCAAACAAAACTGAAACGAATCTTCTACAAATCAGTTACATTTTCAACTAAAGAGATGAATCTTAAATTTTAAAAAAGGCATTTTTAACAAACTGGTTCATTTTTTAACCAATTATTTTAATTTTTGACCATATAGGATGACTTTTCACAAACTAATTGCATTTCCAACAAATTAATTAAATTTTCAACCAAATTGTAGAATTTTGAAACTAAACGAGATGAATTCCGGACAAGAAATATAATAGTAGACTTTTCCAAAACAAAAAATTATTTTTTAACCAAAAATAGTTGGATTTTTTGATTGGGTTCTGTTAATCCAGATTGCATTTAAGCGGAAAAACGAAGAAAGGGGGAGGTTCCTTGAAAAAAGGGGGAAATAGAAGAATTCTTTAAAAAAACTGGAAAAGAGGTTAATAGGGGAAAGATTGTGAAGAACTATATCCAGCCAACCAAAATTTTTTTTTTAGTTTACAGCAAAATTTTAAGTGTATGCGTATTTTATTGTATGCTATAATAGTTTACAATAAAAGTATTAAAATTTTAAAAATTATGTCAAATTTTTGGTAGGTCCTGCCTGCTTGTAAACACCAAGGCTTCCGAGGACACATTTTTGGCTGGATCTGCATTTTTTTATAACAAATCAAACTTTTTTTTTTGCAGAGATAGGAAGATCATATGTAAATTACCCACGAACAATTGAAACAAAATTTGAAAAGTCATTTAAATAAGCGGTCTATACGAATAATTTGAACAATAAACAGTTATCATCGATTCTCTCGGGTTGCTCCTACAAGAATAATGATTATATTTGATTTTTTTTTTCTACTCTTCACTGAAAAAAAAAATAGTTAGGACATCTATTCACTGTGTAAGATTGAAACTGCTATTTTATTATCTGATACTGCTATTTTATTAGTTGGTACAACAATTTCATTAGCTACAGTGACTATTCAGTTAGTACTAGCAACTAATGAAATGTTCGCCCCATTTTTTAAAAAATCAGAACATTATCTCACAAACTAAATAGTTGGTCAAACTAACCATATTTAGTTTTGTAGATCCTGTTTCCCTAAACATTCCGGCAGCCTACATCCCTAAATCAATATCCTTTTTCATAAAAAATAGAGGTGAAGAAGATATCAGTCCACTTTGTTTCTTGAAAACCTACAAGATTAATCTCGATTACTTCCTAACATGTCATCAGTTGACGATAAATAACTGATTAATAACTATACACCACAAGTGTGTGCTGCACGCAAATCCACTAGAGACTGTGAATTTAATATTGCTAAATGACCGATAATTATACCGTCGATTGGTTGATAGTCATTAGTTGCCTGTCGATGATCATCCTATACTCGTGCTTCTCTCCTATCTCTCATGATCAGATTCAGCTGAAGATGCTTTTGAATAAGACATATACCATGGATAATTACACACGTGCATTGCGAAGGTAACATATAACATTATGAGTAACATCACGGTTAATGCTTCCTCGTGATTAACCCGGTTATGCACTTATGCGGCATGAGGAACTCAAGCCATTTCCACATCAATGTCCGTGTGAGGGATCATAAAACTCTTTCGAAAAATGGCATGTTTTATTATCCTAGAATTATGTTAGTAGGCTCTTTGCAACGGATAGGAGAACATAAAATCGATCTCTTCTCAATTTTTTTGTTAAACATGATCGCAAGTTTTTAAACATTCTTAAAGAGGAAGGAGATGTGCAAAAACTGCAATTTAAACATTCACTCTTTTTCAAGATCAACCAGACCTGTGGTTTTTGAATATTTCTGATGTAATTATTCCACACAGAGTTATTGACATTTTGAGATTAGGTGATGATTTTAGAAACTTTGGTGAAAAAACTGTATTCAATTACTTGAAATTATTAAAGACATTGAACACGGAAAAAAGTAGATAGTTAGATTTACATTTATGTATTGTTAACTTGAAGTTTACTTGTTCGCATTGTACAAGAAACAATTCAAATCGTTTTTGATACTGAATGAGATAGTGATCTCAAAATATACAAAACCTAAAGTCAGCATTACTACTTCAAATTGTAAAAAGAAAGATTACTAGAACAAGTAGCTTCAATAACTATTTAAAATAGTAAAGTTGAACATGTAAACTGTATGAATAACTGATTTTCATAGTAAGCAAAGAATTGTGTGCTTGACTTTTGCAAGTGAGTTCGATCTGCTTTTTCGCATTGCAATGAGCACTGCGCGAGATTGTTAGCCTTACTATTTGAAATTGTAAGTAAATTCAGTGGCACAACTAGAAACCGCGCACTGACATTTTACAAAATTAAATAATTTATCGGAAAGTATTTTATAATGTTTTCTCTTTCATCATAATATTATTTTAAATAATTATTATAAATGAACATAGTGAATAAGTCCACTTTATACTTCAATACTGTTTTTTTGTTTTGAACCAAATTTTCAGAATTTAAAAATATTCTGAAGAATTATATAAAAAAAAAAATACTTTTTTTTACTATATTTCTACTATGGAATTTTCTGCTTATGATATTTTTAATTTCTTATAACACTAGAAATGATTAGGATCGTACTTTATTGAGCCACCTAGGTTCAAATATTATATCATTTGGAAGAATTTTTTGTTAGTAGAATAATACATTGTTTTCGACATATCATTTTTTGAAACAATAATTGAAAAATAATTTGTAATACAATTTTATTTCAAATTAATTTCCAATTTTAACGTAGTAATAATTTTTTCAACCTTTTCACATTGATATTTGTAGAAATTACTACCATTTCATGAAAAAAAATATATATTATCATTTTTTTTAGATTTTCAACAACAATAAAATCTACCATACTACTGCGATATCGCGATCTTTAATATTACAAGGATCACAGCGTAAAAGGAGCTCAAAAAAGGGGAAATAGGGTGGTTTTCTCACGAAAAAGGGGAAAATAGGGGAAAGATTAAACATTTATTTTCATATGTCGAAAAGAACAAACAACCTTTTCGTAAGAAATGTTACATTTTTGAATAATTTTTAATGATTTTTCAATGATTTCTGCCATTAAAGATTTATTTTTAAAAAATTTATATACTTAGATCGTTGGAAATTCATCCAGATTGATACAAAAAAGTCCGGGAAAAAATAAAATTTGTTAAATACACAATTTTTATATGTTTAACATCGTTCTCATAAATATTTCTTTCCAAGATTTCTCATTTCATCCTCACTATAATTAATACTTTCAATCTAAATTTGAAACCAAACTCTTCACTGGAGCGGTGTAAAAATGCTAAAATTAATCAAATCGTTTGAGCTGAGGGATAACAATTTGTGGGTCGGCATTCAAAACAAGTGAAGAAAAAAATTTGAAATCGGTCAATATCTTCTGTTCTCTTTCTTAAATTTATAATTAAAAAAAATGTTCAAATTAAAAAAAATTTGCCCTCTTTAAAATTTTTTGAAAATATACAAAAACATGTTTTTTGGATTGATTCGAACCTGAAATTGAGTCAGCTTGAACCAAAGAAACATTTTATTATTTTTTATCCATGGGAAACATTCTTTAATTCGTTCGAAAATCGCAAAAAAAGATATGATATCCCAAAAATCCTAATTTACGACAAACATTTTTTTTCCGAAAAAGCAAAATAAAAAAATGTTTCTTTGGTTCAAGCTGAATAAATTTGAGTTTCGACATATTCAACTTTTTTTAAAATGTGTGCATGTGACTCAATCAAAAAAAAAACATGTTTTCGCACATTTTCAAAAAAATTGTAACTGAGCAAGCAATTTATTTTTGACTTTCGCAATTTTCAATTTTCACCGAGTAAGATCATTTTTGAACGAAATAGTTGAATTGTTGAATTAAGAACATCAGTTTTTAACCAAAAATCGAATAGTTATATTTCGTTTCAAAAAATTAATTTTCAATTGAAAAAACTGAATTTTCTTCCAAATTGTTGAATTTTGAAGCCTCAATGAAGAATTTTCTACAATGCAGTTGATTCTTCAACACGAAAATATAAATTAATAATTAAAAAGGTAACTTTCAACCAAACATTACAATTTTTAGTTACAAAACCTACTTTTTAACAAACAAGAAAAAACTTTAACTAAAATGATGAATTTTTAACTAAGAGATGAACTTTTAAGAAAGTAGTTCAAAATTCGACCAATTAGTTGAATTCTCTACCAAATTTTGAATTTTGAACAAGAGTTTAGTTTTCAACCAAAAAAGATTTTTTAGCCAAAAAAGAAAAAAAATTGTATACAAAATGTCGAATTTTAAAGCAAGAAAATTATTTTTCTACAAAAAAGGACGAATTTTTAACAGATTACAAAATTTTTTAACCAAATATTTGAATTTTCGAAATAAAAAAGATCAACTTTGAACCAAAAATGGAATTTCTACATTTTCATTTCAAGAAACTAATTTTCAAATGAAAAACCCAATTTTCTAACAAATTATTAAATTTTTGTGTCAAAAAAATACTTTCTACAATACACTCGAATTTTTAACTCAAAAATATAAGCTTTCAATACAAAAAATAATTTTCAATCAAAAATTGCCAAAAAATATAACTTTTGAACGAAATTTGAACTTGCAACCAAATAGTTGAATTTCCGACTAAAAAAGACAAATTTTCAAACACAAATGTAATAGTTCAATTGTGAGTTTAAAAAAATCAATTTTCAACAAAAAAAAGTTTCAACAATAGTTAAATTTTCAAGTAAAGATTTTAAAAAATTGAAAATTGCTCAAGTTAGAACATTTAAAATTACAGTTGATGAGTTTGGAATATTCCATTTTTTAATTAGGTATTTAACTTTGTACATTTCAACTAAAATGTATTAATCTTCTAATACTTATTTAAAAAATGATGTATATTTTGTAACTGTTCCAATTTTATATTCTTATAAATTTACTCAATTTTACATAATTCACTTGATTTTTTTAAATTTTTTATATAATTGATTCTGCAGGTTAATTCATAAAATGACCAAAGGATTTAAAATATTTTAAGGTATTTTGCAAAATCCTTGGAATTTTCTAGAGCTTCAAAAATGTTCACGGAATTTCAAAAGATTTCAAGGGATTAGAAATATTCTATATTATTTTAAAAGATTATAAAGAAATTGTTAATTGATATCAGTAATTTAACAGGATTTCAAAGGATTTGAAATATTTTAGGGTATTTTAAAAGTTTCCCATGCATTTTCAAGAGTTTAAAAGTTTCAAGGGATTTCAAAAGATTCAAAGAATTGGAAATATTTTAGGAAATTTTAACGATTCCCAGATTTTTTAAAATTTATTTCAATAGTTTGAAGGGATTTCAAAGGCTTTGGAATATTTTAAGGTATTTTAGAAGATTCCAAGGCATTTTCAAAAATTTTAGGAGATTTTCCAATATTTTTTGCAATTCGTTTGGAATTCGACCTGAATTCTTATTTATTTATCCCGAATTCTTTTAAATCCCTTCGAATTCTTCTAGATGCACTCAATTTTATTCAGGGCAGTGAATTCTTTTGAAGTTTTTGTTATATTCATCTTGAAGTCATTAAAACTCACCTTTAATTTTTATGCATTTCATCCAATTCTTTTGAATTCTCTTTAATTTTTTCTAAAATTCATTTCAAACTTACTGAATTCAATAAATATTTTCAAATTTTCTTCATATTTTTAAATTTTTGTCAATTCATTTGATTTTTTTTAATTCACCTTGAATTTTTATGCATTTCATCGAATTCTTCTCGTTTCCCTTAAATTCCTCTAAATTGACTCAAATTTTACAAAAATAAATGGATTTTTTCGATTTTTAAAACTTTTTCCAATTCACATGAATTTTTTTGAATTGTTTTGTAGATATTAGTAACTTTTTTCAGTTAGAAATTAGTAGGGTTTCAAAGATTCGAAGAGATTTGAAATTCATCCTGAATTCTTTTAAATTATTTGGGATTCCCTTGAATTTTTCAACTTCACTTGAATTATTTTAAATTGACTCAATTATATTTAATTCAATGATTTTTTTTTAATTTTGAAGTTTTTATTTAATTGATCCTGAATTCTTTTAACCTCAACTTGAATTCTTAGGCATTTCGTAACATTCTTTTAAATTCCCTTGAATTTTTCTAAGCTCATTTCAAAGTTACTGAATTCATAAAAGTTTCTTCAGATTTTAAAATGGTTTTGAATTCATCAATTTTTTTTGAAGTCACCTTGAATTATCATGAATTTTATGGAATTCTTCTCGTTTATCTTAAATTCCTCTAAATTCATTCCAATTTGACGGAAATAAATGGAATTTTTTTGACTTTTAAAATTGTTTTTAATTCATTCGTATTCGTTGGAATTTAACTGGAAGTATTACAGTAGCGATTCATAGGGATGTTTATATTCAAAAAATGTTGCATATGTTTAATGATGATAGTTTTCAATTGATAAATACTTAGGTAACAATATTGAAAGATGTGATATTGATGCAACAAGTACTAATTTCTCATTAGCCCATTATTTAGACAAATTATTAAAAAATCAATAGAAATCTCAAAAACATCAATTGAAAATATTCATGCTTTCTTGAAACTAATTAAAAATGTAATAATACTTTTAAATCACATATTTGTCTCTTTTTATGTAATAGCTATTTCCAAATATCCCTTACGAAAGAGTTGAAATTGCCATACAAAAACGTTGGGTTTTGATTAAAATTAATGCCAAAATTTCAAGAAAACAATTTCTTGATGCTATGACAAATGTTTTACATTCACTATATTTCAAATTTAGTAATAATTTTTATAAACAAAAGTTTGGAACTCTCATAGGATCAATTTTGTCAGCTTTTTAGCTGAAATTGTTATGGAGGATTTAGAGAATGAAGTTTTCCAAAAAATTGATTTTGATGCAAGATATGTTGATGATTCAGTATTTAGTGTACACGAAAACTATCCTAACGCTCTTCTCAATGCTTTCAATAGTATACAGCCAAGATTACAATTTACTGTTGAAATGGAAACTGAAGGAAAATTGAATTTTTTAATTTGACTTTAATTAGAACCATATTATCACTGACTGGCATAGGAAAAATATTTATTCAGGAAGAACACTTAGTTTTCTCTCGAATCACTCTATTCAAAATAAGATAGGAATTATTAAAAATTTGATTGATAGAGTCTTTAAATTATACATCCAGTTTTTTATGAAAAACATATTGAACTATGTAAACAGATTCTTTTTCTAAACCTTTATCCTTTTGAGTTCATTGAAAAACATGCGCATTACAGTATAAATTATATAAAAAAGAAAAACAATGATCAAAATAACACATGGTCATGAATTCAATCGGAATGATATTAAAATTCTTCATCATGAAAAAAATCAGAAAAAGATAAAATTCATGGAGATGTTATTTATGAAGAAAGGAGGTAACTTGAAAAAAAAAAACTTTTTTTTTCCATGTCATGACTTCAATTGGAATGATATTAAAATTCTTCATGATGCAAAAAATCAGAAAAAGAGAGAATTCATGGAGATTTTATTTATGAAGAGAGGAGGTAACTTAAAAAAAAAAAAAAAAAAACTTTTTTTTTTTTTTTAAACTTCAGTAACAAGGTTATTAATTTAAAAAGGGACCTCTAAGATATAACAAAGTATGGGATACAGTGAACAATTGGTTAAAGTAATTTCCTTTGACTAGATAACAGAAAGAATTCCTTTCTATTAAACAATCAATTTCTCAATAAATAATTTTGAATACATTAAACTGAATTAATTTTTAATTAAAACTGATATAAATATTTTCTTTACAGGTATATTAATTTTTTCATACCCTTAGTTATGCCCTATAAATAATCACTGATGAGGAGGTCTAAATTGGCCACGAAACATGTTGGTCCCCTCGTAGTATAAAAAGGACGGAGAAAGGAGCCGAAAAATGAGTTTGTTTGGAAGTTTATTTTTTTAATTATGAATTTTTTTCTTGCTTATTTTGCAAAAATTAAGCATGATAAACTGGATTTATTTTTAATCTTAATTAAATTTTTTTTTACTTAGAACGAATGGTCTTGGTAAAATCATTGTTGGGCAACCGAGACATAGAAGCTAAAACACAATACAAAAATAAAAGCTGTAATCGTATCACACCCACATTTTTTTGAATTCATAAAAATGTGTTTTTTTTTTGTTTGAAAAATATTATATTCAGAGGTTCGGCAAGCCCCTTGAAGTTTAACACATATTTCAAGAAAAAAAGACTTTTTTGCAAATTTCATTCAGAATCGTCAATATCGGGTGAATCGAGCTAAATCTCAACAATTTTCTGTACAATTAGCTGTATAAGAATAAATAATTATTTTTTAAATGTCACCCCCATAAGTCTGTTTATTAGGGTCCCAAAAACCCCATAAGTGAAAAATTGGGTTTTGCGAGTTCCTGACGCTGATTATAATTTTTGCGGTTTTTTAAGTAAAAAAAATTGTCTAATACTGAAAATACTACTTTCTACTAAAAATTATATGTTTACATAAATTTTTCAAATAATTTATGATTGTCATTAGCAATTTTTTCTGAGAATAGAGTTAGAAAGTCGCGGTTTTTTCTAATTTTTTAACCTATTTTCAACATTTCACTTGAAGCGAGGCAATAATTAATCGAATTGAACAGAAATAATTTTTTAAGCAATTTAATATCATTTACAATAATATTCTCTAAGAATAATGCTAGAATGTTGCAGTTATTTATAAAATTGTGCACTTTTTGTTCACTTCACAATCATATTGAAGTAACAGTTAGTTCAAGTTAACAAAAATAATTGTTTAAACAATTAATTTTCATTTTCAATAATATCTCACTGAAATAATTCTTAATAGTTGCTACAGGAGCAGATAGTTATAAATAATGATTTGTTTAAACAATTACGTTCATTAAATTGCAATAATTCTTACCTAGCTTTAAACATATTTAATTTGAAAATTTTTTATGAATAAAGGGAACAATTTTTTATAGTTAGCAGTGTTAAAAGTTCTATTTAAAAAAATTTTTATTTGTGAGTGAAATTATTTAACAATTATTCATTTAGAAAAAGTTCGAGTAAGTTTAAAAGATATTTAGAAGTTATGAAATTATTCAAACCTGAATTAAACCTTGAAAAGATTTCAAAATACAGATTTTTGAAGATTACGAGATATAATTTTGAAGTTTTTTAATAATTTTCAAAGGTTTCAAAAGAATTTTTTTTTTCCTATGAAAATTGAAAATGATTTTTTATTTTTATTAATTACTTTTAAGAGAATATGCGAAAGATTCCCAACAATTGACAAAAAATGTGGAACATTTTAGGGCAATTTTTCAAATTTTTCAGAATTGATTGAATGTTTTAGGAAAAATTTAAATAATTTTAAAAGATATTTATAAGTTTTGAAAACATTGTTGATATAATTTAAAATTTGAAAAGATTCTAAAAAGTATGAAACAAAATGTAGATTTTTGAAGATTTTTAAATAAAATTTTGAAGCTTTTCAATGATTTTGAAGCTTTTCAAGGATTTTGAAAGATTTCAAGATAATACTAAAATTTTCTTCACATTTCGGGAAAAAAATGTTAATGATGTTTCATTTAAAAAGACAATTTTTGAAGAGTATTCAAGAAGATTCGAAAACAAAATTTGATGTATAAATAACAATTGAATAATGATTAATTCCTCTAACGATTTAAAATAAAAATAATTTGACTTATAATTCAAAAATTTTTCGGCTTATAAAATAATTTTTTTTTTTAAATTTTCAATTATTCTAACTAAAAATTGCTGAAAATCATGTGATTTTGGAAATCTTTTAATTTTTGTTATTATTTTTCAATTTATAAATTATCGAGCGTTTGAATTTAAAAAAATGCAGGGTCTTAATTTTAAAATTTTAAAGAGTTCCACTTTGAGTGTTTTAATTTTCTGTTCTTTTTTCATAACTTCAAAGTTAAAAAATTCTAGCTGCAAGATTTTGAATCTTCAAATTTCAGTAACCGTGAAAATTTTTTTTAAACCAGTTTTTAACCATTTATTTTTTTTTTTTTTTTGTCACAGGTTAGTCCAGCCAAGTTTTCTGTATTCTATCTCTCTATATGGTTTTTTCGGTAAGTTATTCATCTACCAAAAATATTTTTGGTTTGAAATATCACCTATTTAATTCTTTTTTTGGAATTCACATCTTTTTGTTCTAAGTACATCTTCTTAGTTGAAAATTCAACTCTTTTGTTAAAAATTAATTTTTTTGTCATTCATGTAATTTTTAAAAAATTCGTCATCTGACTCTAAATTAATCTCGTTTGGTCGAAGATTTAACAATTTAGTAGAAAATTAAACTAATCGCTTAAAAATTGACTTTTTTATTAAAAATTCATAATTTTGGTTCAAATTGAACTACTTGGTTAAAAATTAAACTATTTCAATAAAAAAATTAACTTTTTGGTAGAAAATTTACTTTTTTGTTAAAAAATCAGATTTTTGGGTTGAAAATTCAACGTTTTCATAGATAAATCATTCTTTTGTGTTTTATAATATACAATTTTGTTGAAAAATTATGTATTTTATTGAAAATTCTCGTTTTTGGTAGAAAATTAATCTTCTTGCTGGAAAATTTATCCTTTTGGTTGAAAATTTAACTATTCGCTTGAAAATTAACTGTAGCGTTAAAAATTCATATTTTTTGTTTGAATTTAAATACTTGGTTAATTATTGAAAAATTTTAATGAAAAATTAAATTTTTTTGGTAAAAAATTAACCTTTTTGTTAAAAATTATATTTTTTGGTAGAAAATTCAACCTTTTTATAGATAATTCGTGTTTATGGTAGGAAGTTAATTTTCTTGCTGGAAAATTAATCTTTTTGGTTAAAATCTTTTTGGTCAAAAGTTTTAGTTAAAAGTTAAACTAGTTTGTTAAAAATAATTATTTGTTCAAGATTTACCTCTTTGCTTTGAAATTGAACTTTTTTGTTGAAAATCATTTTTCTTTTAATGGAAATTAATTCTTTTATTGAAAAATTTCACTTTTTGGTAAAAAATTAACTTTTTTGTTGAACCATCATATTTTTTGGTTGAAAAATCAACTTTTTTGTAGACAATTCGTTCTTCTGACTTTGAGAATCAACAGTTTTGTTTAAAAATGATTTTTTTCAAATTGTTGTTTTTAGTAAAAAAATTAATCTTCTTGCTGGAAAATTCATCTTTTAGTTTTAAATTCAACTATTTGACTCGAAATTCATCTTTTCAAGTTAAAAATTCAACTACTTGTTTAAAATTTAAACTATTTAATTAAAAATTAATATTTGTCCAAGATTCAACTTTTTGGTTTCAAATTTAACTTTTTGGTTGGAAATTCGTTCTTAATCATGGGAATTATTTTTTTATTTGAAAATTTCACTATTCCATTTTTGGTTAGAAGTTTATTAAGTTAAAAAATCATGTATTTTGTTGAAAATTCGTTTTTTTTTTTAAGAAAATTAGGCTTTTTTTTTAAATTCAACAAATATAAATAGAATTTTGAGGTCAGCAATAACCTAAAATGTAATAAAAGTACTTTTAAAAAAATTCACTAAACAATTTTTATTCAAAATGTTAAGCTTGTCCTTTTTTCATCAATTTTGTTTTGTTTGTTAAAATCATACCAGCAGCGGTGATTAAAAAAATGTTTCAGCAACTTTTTCGCTCAAAAAATTTTTTTTACAAATATACAAAAACATTGGTAGATTTATACAGTTCTCATTTTGGAACATAATTACATTTAATAATTTTTTACTCAGCTTTCAAGCAAAAAGAAGCCTATTATATTCAATATCCAGAAATTAAAAAAATAAGGATAACAATTATTTTTGTAAAAAATACTTTTGCGTTTTTTTAATTGCATATCAGAAATATCCAAACATCATCCGAAGAGAAAATTCTGCCAAAAAAGTCCATCAATATAATTTTTAAATAACCTTTTGCACTAAAGGAATATATCTATAACACTTTTCAGCTTCAACAGTTATAATTTCACAAACAATTTCGTAGAACTTTTTTGACTCGATATAAATTTTTTTGACAATTTCTGAGTGACAGGTTCTTTATTTAAATTTTTTGAAGTGAATCTTCCTTTGTGACGAGAGTAAATTTAAAAAGACGAGCAAACAAACCAAATGAAAGTCTGTCTCTCTCCTACAAGTATACTTTCTATGTCTTTGCTGTTTCTCATGCTGCCAAACTCAGTACTTTAACTTCCCTCCATCTTTTCAAATATTAGTTTCTTGCTTCCTTCAAAGTCGTAGAAATTAAATTTTGGCATTAGATTCAGTCTTCTGTTGCTTGTTTCTCAAAAGTTGATCCCTTTTGGTTTCTGGTGTTAAAATTTTTTCAATTAATAAGAATTCAATTATAAGAAATAAATTTCTGAAGAAGGATAGAATAATGATGTTACTTCCAACAGTAATTAAATTATCCATCTGCTTGTCCCTACTGACACGAGTAGGAGGTAAAGGTGCAATAAACCCCACCTCCTCATTAAGATTGAAATGTGCATCGTTGAAGTGTACTTATTCGTATAATTATCAAGTTAAGATATAAGGAAGCTTTTCGTTGACATTTAACAACCTCCCATATAGTTGAAATAGACGATGCTTCTTAGGTACTTTCTTTACGTTTCAATAAACGCTCAATTAAATTTTTTTTTTAGGTATGGGGTCGTCCATAAAGTCGAGATATTTATTGCATTTTCAATATAATAGTTGAATTTATAACCAAAAAAGATTTTATACTAAAAACAATGACTTTTTAACCCAGAAAGACGAAATTTTAACAACAAATTAAATTAATTAATTTTTTTCTGAAAAAAGATCTTCTCAAATCAAATCAAATTTTTCAAGCAATCTGTATTATCATCAGAGAATAAGAGAAAATTTTTAACGTCTTTT
>CAKNYM010045860.1:88193-114569 GCA_932195095.1 Andricus curvator | reverse complement strand
TGACGTTCCCATGTGCTACGTTACGTCATTGAAATTTGATCCTCACTTCAGTCCTGTTTTGATCCAAAAAAGTTGTACTAAAACGTCGTTTATCGGCATCAAAATAAAGTGGCATTAGAATGGAGCCACCCGAGACTATATTTTTGGAGGACTGTTTCAATGCCGAAAACTAGCCTTGAAATGATACTTTTTTTTTACAGTGAGATTCCTTAGTTCGAGACGAATCGATTGACCTACAATATTAGTAAATGTTATTAAAGAGTAGGGAAGTTATGGTAATTTATATATTTTAAAATCGATTTCTATAGTAAAAATTTTCTCACTCTCATAATATAAAGTTGTTGCATAGAATAGAAAAGTTGTTTTGATTCAAGACGAATCGATTGACCTATAATATGAATACATTTGATTAAAGAGTGAGGAAGTTATCGTCATTGATATTATATTTGAAATCGATTTTTATATTAAAAATTTTCTCATTATCATAATTTAAAGTTGATGCCATGATAGAAAAGTTGTGTTGATTTAAGATGAATCGATTGACCTATAACATTGATACATTTTATTGAAGAGTAAGGAAGTTCCCTTTTCCAGCTCGCAAAATTATCATTCCGAACACGAAATTGGATTGGTCTGATTTGTCTTTGTATTAAAAAAATGTTTTGTATTATTTTGTAAAATTTGTATTTTTTCTAAATTTCTATTTTTAAAATGATAAAAATGAAGTCTTTGGTTTGTCTATTATTGGAAAAAAATAACTAATGCTTCCTCTATGAGGAATTCTAGATATTAGAAACCAAGAAATGATACCAATTTAAAATATATCCTAAACGATTTTTAAGCTAATTTTCTAAAATTGAAGCAGATTATTCACAAAAATAAGAAAATATATTCTTTTAAATAAAGTTCATGCAGGTACTAATATTAAATTCAAATTACAACGCTTGAAATAATATTGCATTTGCAACAAATTAGGGGTAACCTCCCTACAGTGGATAATAAAACGTACAGTGAATAATCAATAATTAAAAATAATTATATATATATATATATAAAATAATTAATTTAATTCAAATAATAGTTAAGACGTTCATAAACTGAAATTGAAATTAATTATTTTTCTTCTCACTGTGCTCTTAATTAATGATTATCCACAGTAGAGAGGTTTCCCCTACATGTATTTTTAAACAAATATTTTAATTTTCAACCAAAAAAAGATGAATTTTCAACTTAAAGAATCAATTTTCAACTAAAATTAAGAATCTCCAACCAAAAAATTAATTTTTAAGAAAATGGTCAAACTTTTTGCTAAAAAGTTGAATTCTCAACCAAGAAAGATGATTTTTTGATAAAAAACGTAATAGTTGATATTTTGACCAAACAATAATTTTTATTAAAAATCACAAATAGTTGAATTCCACCAAAAAAGACGAAAATTCTGCAAAACGGTTAAATTTTCAACAAAAAAGTTCACTTTTATTGAAATATTTGAATTATCAACCAAATATTTCAATTTTCTACCAAATTGAATTTTCAAATCAAAAAGACGAATTTGCTACAAACAGTCACATTTTCAAAACAAAAATATGAATGAATGAGTTTTTAACCATAAAGTTAATTTTATACAAAACATTTGAATTTTTAAACAAATAGTGGAATTGTCTACAAAATTGTTGAATTATTAGCCCAAAACGGCGAATTTTTTACCAAACAGTTAAATTTTCACCAAAAAATATGAATTTTCAAAAATAAAGTTATTTTTGCATAAAATATTTCAAATTGAAACTGAATAGTTGAATCTTCTGCCAAATTGTTGAATTTTCATTTAAAAATTTTTCAACAAAGCTGTTCAATTTTCAAACAAAAAGGATGACTTTTTAAGAAAATTGTTGAATTTTTTAACAAAATAATAAATTTTTCATCCAAAAAGATTAAGTCTCAATGAAAAATATAAGAGATTATATTTCAACCAGAAAATAATTTCAATTTTAAGTCACAAACAGTTGAATTTAAACAAAAAAAAGACGAATTTTCTACAAAACAGTTGAATCTTCAACACTAAAATATGAATTTTCGACAAAGAATGCATTTTCATCCAAATATTTCAATTTTAAACCAAATGGTCGAATTTTCTACAAAAATAGTTTAATTTTCATCCCAAGAAGATAAATTTTTAACAAAACTGTTAAATTTTCAACCAAAAAGGTTAACTTTTTAATGAAATTGTTAAATTTTTCAAGAAAATAATAAATTTTTCATCCAAAAAGATTAATTATCTATCATAATCGTAATAGTTTATATTTCAATCAGAAAATTATATCAATTTTGAATCACAAACAGGTGAATTTTAACAAAAAAGACAAATTTTCTATGAAGGAGTTGAATTTTCAATCCTAAAATATGAATTTCCGACAGAAAAGTTCATTTTCATCCAAATATTTGAATTTTAAACCAAATAGTCGAATTTTCTACCAAAAAATGGATGACTTTTTAATATAACAATAAAGCATGACTTTTTAACAAAATTGTTGATTTTTTTAACCAAATAATAAATTTTTTATCCAAAAAGATTAATTCTCTAAAAAAAAATGAGATAGATTATATTTCAACCAAAAAATAATTTTAATTGTGGATCCCAAACAGTTGACCTTAAGCAAAAAAGATAAATTTTCTATAAAACAGTTGAATTTTCAACCCGAAAATATGAATTTTTGACAAACAAGTTCATTTTCATCCAAATATTTGAATTTTCAACAAAATAGTCAAATTTTCTACCAAAATAGTTGAATTTCCATCCCAAGAACACGAATTTTTAACAAAACTGTTCAATTTTCAACCAAAAAGAATGACTTTTTAACAAAATTGTAGAATTTTGTAACCAAATAAAAAAATATGAATTGTCAACCAAAAAGTTCATTTTCAATCAAATAGTTGAATTTTCCACTGAAACAGTTGAATTTCCCACCCAAAAAGACAATTTTTCAACAAAAATGTAATAGTTAATATTTAAAATAAAAAATATTTGAGTTATAAATAATAAAAAAAGTGGATTTAAAATATTAAAAAAAAACGAATTTCCAACAGAATAGGTACAAAGTAGTTCAAATTTTGACCAAGTAGTTGAATTCTCAACCAACAAAGAAGGTTTCATGACAACAAATGTAATAGTTAATATTTCAACAGAAAGTTTTTTATTTTTAATTAAAAACTTTCAAATGCATCCAATAAAAGACGTATTTTCAATAAAATGGTTGAATCCTTAACAAAAACAGATTTATTTTTAAGCAAACAGTTATATTTTTAACCAAACAAGATAAAATTCATACCAAAAGTGATGAATTTTCAAACAAAAAACATGTCTTTCTACAAAATAGTTAGTTGCTACCAAATAGTTGAATTTTCATCAAAAGATGATGATTTTGTTACAAAATTATTGAATTTTCATCAGTTTTGTTAAGTTTTCAACAAAATAATAAAATTGCTAATCAGTATCGTTATCTTCATAATTTTTTTTCATTTTCGTGCATAATTATTGTTCTATTTTCTTTTTCTTTACACTATGACCTTTTTTCTAGCTGAAATTAAAAATAAAATTGACCATCTGAGAGCTTTCAGCTGATAAAAAAACATTAGAAACAAATTTAAACGTCTGAGGAAACAAAAACAGAAAAAGTAGGTTTTTTTTTATTTATCAAGCTTCAAATCTACAAAAAGATTTATTCGCTATAAAAAAAAAGTAAAAGTAGGTTTTTTTAAACAATCATTTTTGTGTTTTTAATATTATTTCTTTCTAGCTTACTAAATAAAGTACTTTGAACAACTCAGTGTTCTGTACTGAAAAGAATACATTAGGAAAATATTTGATGAGAATAAGAAATCAAAATCTATCTTCTGATAAAAATATATTCGAAAAATTCAAAATATTCATCAGTACAAATATTTTCATCAGTATAAAGTATTTAAGTCTTCAACAGATTTGGTAAAACTACTTTAAAAAAATTTTTAAACACAAAAGTGACTACAGAAATGTTAAAGATAAGAGGCTATTAGGTAGCACTTTTGTTCAATAGTCACGATATATCCATATGATATAACAAATTGTAATAATAAATAAAAATCACCTTCTTTACCAAAAATTGTAATACTAAACATGATCCCTGTAATTAACATTACAATTTATATTTACAACTAATTTCTATGTTAGATCAAAAAAAAAATTGAAAAAAAGAAAGATCCAACACCTCTTTCGAAGTGAACATAGCCTGGATTAGCATATTCTTCAGAAAGAAAATAAATCCCGAAGAATCAGAAAAGTAACTGACAAGTAGTCGTAATCGAGGCTCTTAACGACTCTTAATTAATTGTCCTTGCTTCTTTCCTTTCGTGTGGGCGATTCTTTTAAAAATAGTTGATGTAAGAACTTCTTCCGACGACACCTAACCCGAGCCTCATTAATCTGACTCGATCTTGGGAAGATAAAAGATTGGGCCACAAAAAGCTTATTAAATCACTTCTAAACCAACGAGATTAACATCACTAAAGTCATAAATATTGCTGAATGTTTCCCACACTAATTATACTAGTATTATACGATTTTTTGTGGTCCTTCTTGTTGAAAACGTGTCAAAATATTTTAAACATCTGTATTCAAGCTTCGTTAAGTATACGTACTTCGGTAATTATGACAAATAAATCACACAATCAGATTTAAAAAAAGAAATCATCTAAACTGCTCTGAAGATAATAAAAGATATGTCTTTCTCTAAAAAAATAATTGAAACAGTGAAAAAAAAATATATATAAGCTTATTAGACTTATTAGAATAGTTTAAAAAGAAATTATTTTCATTCATTCTCTTATAAAAACAACTGAAAAATCAAATAATTTGTATTATTACTCTGCAGTGACCAAACAATAATTTCCATATGATGCCGACTTAAGTCAAAAAATGTATATACTTTCATTATAAAAAAAATATGGATCAAACTTTGTTTATTGATAACATGGAAGGAGAATTTTTTTAAAATAAACTTTACCGGATATCTTTTCAAGACCAAACAGTTACAATTTTAGTTAAAAGAAATTAATTTCCAAGCAAGAAGATTAATTTGTAGCTGAAAAATAAGTTGCCAACACAGTAGTTATATTTTTCACCAAAATAATTATATTTTTTACCAAAAAGATAAATATTCAAGCAAGAAGATTAATGTTTCACCAAAAGATGAATTTTTAGCAAAATACATGAATTTTTATGCTAATAGTAGAATTAATGGTAGTAATTAATAATAGTAGAATTCCTGAAAATAAAAACAAGAATCCAAAGAACAAATTTGGACAATCGCCATAAAATGCTCCTATTGTGATTAAAAAAAAACTTTTTTTCAAAAAAAAAAGAAAAAAAATATTTCTTCGGAGAAAAATAAAAAAGAGGAGAGAAAAATGGGAAGGCAACGAACCAAATTATTATAATATTTTGATTGTCCAAATTTGGTCGTTGGATTCTTGTTTTTATTTTCAGAAATTCTATACATTAACTGGAGTATTGGCCGTTAAATAGGATTTTGAATTTTATTTTAATCTAATTAAAAATTCTTAAATTCTTAAATTCTTAATTTTTAAACAAAAAACCGAATTTTTAACGATATACATGAGTTTTCAACTGGAAAGAAAAAAAAATACACCTAAAATGAAATATTCAAATTTTCAAATACTACAGGAAAAATTAATTGAAAAATTATTAAAACAGACAACATTTCAAAGATTTAACATTTTTTAACAATTAATATTTTTCTGTTTCATTAGCGGGTTTTACCGGAAATTGACATTTTTAAACAAAAATCATTTGATTTGAAAGGTTCATAATTCTTCTAACATTTTCAGGTCACGTGATCGTTTTGTTCTGAAAATTGGTATTAAAAAACCATTAAAGTTCAAAAAAAATTTTTATTGAAAAGTTTAAAATTATATTCACTTTTTTCACAGAAAATCGGGTGAATAAAACAAAAATTGGAAAAAATAAATTAAATAAATTTGATATAAAATTAACATCTATTCAACAATTTTAGGTTATATTGGCGTTTTAGATGCAACGGAAATCAGTATTTTGAGTAAAAAATCATTAGATTTTAAAGAAATTTGACCATTTTTTCGGCTTTTTATACCAGAAATACCTATAATAAAAAATTCAAGGAAGATAACATTTTTTCTAACAATTTGATGATTTACAGGGCGGCGACTTGACCGGGAAACCGGGAAAGACCGGGAAATGACCTGGAATTTTATTGACCGGGAAAAAACCGGGAAATGACCAGGAATTGAATTTAAAAACCGGGAATTTACTTCTGTACATAGCAAAATTCAAGAAATGTAATTTCACTTGGAACAGGGAATTTTTTACATGGAATGGGAATTTTTTAAAGGAATTATAATTCGGATTTAGAAGAAAGGAATTTTCAAAAATCCCTCTTCCAAGTCAGAATTCTTTACAATTTGAAAGTTCCCTATTCTAAATTTTCGGTAATAAACGAACTTCGAGCAGTTTTCAGAGTAGAAGTAGTATTTCAAAGAAGAAATATTTCTGAACTATAATAGAAATTTTTTTTACATTGTTCGTTGCGAATTCATCGTTTTTTAGTTGAAAATTCAAATACTGGGTTGAAAGTTTAACTTTTTTTAAAAATTAATTTGTTTGGTTGAAGATTCATCATTTTAATTTAAAATTCATCTCTGGTTTCTTGAAAATCAATTTATTTTTGTTGGATGAAAATTCAACTATTTGGTTAAAAATTGATATTTTGCATTTAAAAATTGAAATAAATAACTATTTGTTTGAAAATGTATGTACTTTGTGGAAAATTCATCTTTTTTTATTGAAAATTTTTAGGTAGAAAATTATCTTATTTTCCTTTGTAAGTTAATCTTCTTGTTTAAAAATTCTTTTCAGTTAAAAATTCAAGTATTCCAGTCAAATATTTATCATTTTAGTTGAAAATTTGAATCTTTTAAGTTGGAAATAAAATTATTTGGTTGAAAGTTAAACTCTTTTGTTAAAATTTTTTTTTAGTCGAAGATCCATCGTTTTAATTAAAAATTCATTTCTCTGGTTGAAAAATGAGCTGTTTGATTGAAATTTTTTTTTTTTTTTTTTTTTTTTGAAATTTTTTTTTTGTTTTAACTGAAAATGTAACTATTATTCCAGTTGAATATTTCATAATTTTCGTTCCAAATTCATGTCTTTGGTTGAACATTCATTTTTGACTAAAAATTCAATTATTCAATTTTTGGTTGAAAAATTATCTTTGTTAGATGAAAATTCGTCTTTTTTGGTAGCAATTAATTTTCTGGGTTGAAAATTAATCTTTTTGGTCAAACATTCTATTATTCTAGTTAAAGATTCGTCATTTCAGTTAAAAATTCATCTTTCTGGTTAGAAATTCAAATATTGCAAGTTAAATATTTACAATTTTATTTGAAAATTCATCATTTTGTTTGAAAATGTAACTATTATTTTGAAAGTTAGTTTTATTTTTGGTTAAAAGCTATTTTTTTTTTCTGTTGAAAGTAATTTTTCAAAGTGAAAATTTAACTTATTCCAATTGAAAATTCCATAGTTGTCGTTGAAAATTCATCTGTTTGGTTAAAAATTAATTTCTTTAACTTGAAATTCAATTATCATAATTTTAGAGGAAAATTTATCTTTTTTTAGTAAAAATTAATTTTTTTGGTTTAAAAATTTAACTATTTCAGTTAAAGATTCATTGTTTTAGTTGAAAACTCTTATGTTTGGTTTACAAACAATTTTTTAAACTAAAAATGTTACAATTCCATTTTCGATTGAAAATTATTATTGTTTTAGTTCAAAATTTAACTATTTGGTTAAAAATTTGTCTTCTTCTATTAAAACTTTAAACCTTTCTTTAAAAATTAATTTATTTGGTTGAAAAATTGTATTTTTGGGTAGAAGATCAATCTTTTTATTTAAAATGTAATCTTCTTTAAAAATTCGTCTTTTTGGTTAAAAATTCAAGCGTTCCAGTTAAATAGTCATCATTTTAGTTCAAAATTTATCTTTTTGGTTTGAAATTTAACTATTCCAGATAAATATTTATAATTTTATTTGAAAATTCATCACTTTGGTTGAAAATGGAACTATTTTGTTGAAAATCCGTTTTTTTTGTTGAAAATTAATTTTTTCAACTGAAAGTTTAAATATTCCATTTCTTGTAAAAAATTGATATTTTTCAGTGAAAAATTTAAGTATTTTTTTCAAAATTCATTTATTTTGCAACGTTTTGCTCTGTTGTGTTAAAAGACGTTTAGAACGAACGTCATGAATTAAAATAAATGTTTGCGTTTTGCGGCAAATATGAATATGTTGCTTTTAGTTGACCGGGAAAATTGAAAAACTTGACCGGGAAAAACCGGGAAATGACCGGGAATTTGAAATCGTCCGCTTAATCGCCACGATGATTTATTATGATAGTGTTTTTCGTCTTGAATTGCTATTTTTTATGAAAAAATCGTTGGATTCAAAAGCAAAACTCACAATTTTGAACAACTTTAGGGTATTTTTGCGTTTTTCGTCGTAAATTTGTATTTTTTAACAAAAACGTAATTGAATCATTGTCTATAAATTGTATCAAAATATTATTAATTAATTCTGAAGTTGAGACATAGATTTTCATAAATTGTAAAAAATATTATCCTTGCCTGTATTTCCAGTTGGAAAATTCATCTCTTTTTTTAGAAATTAATTTTTTTTTTAATAGAAAAAGCAACTTTTTGGTTGAACATTTTTCTGTTTTATTCGAAAATTCAACTATTCTGTTGAAAATTCGCCGTTTTTGATTGAATTCAACTGTTTTTAATTTAAAATTAATTTTTTGCAGTTAAAATATCAGCAACGATCAGTTTCGTTGAAAACTCTTTTGGCTTAATAATCCAACCACTTGGCTGAAAACTACTTCGTTAAAAATCATTTTTTTGGGTGAAGAATCATCATTTTTGTTGTAAATTCAGCTTTTTTGTTGAAAATTTAATTTTTTTCTCAAATTCGTATTTTTTCAGTTGAAAACAACTGCACCAGTAAATATTTAACCATTTCATTTTTGTTGAAAATTTATCCTTATTAGTTGGAAATGCATATATTTTGTTGAAAATTCAACTTTTTTTTATAGAAAAAATCAATATTCTTGGTAGAAATGTTACCTTCTTTGGTCGAGGATTCAAATATTTTGTTGACATTTTTTTTTTTTAATAACACTGTTTTTTATTTAAAATTGAAATTTTTTTGAGTTGAAAAATCAACCGCTTGGCTGAAAGTTAAAGTACTTTGTTGAAATTTTATTTTTTTGTTTAAAATTTCATCATTTTAGTTGAAAATTCATCTCTCTGGTTTGGAATTGAACTATTTTGTTGAAAATTCTTATTTTTCAATTGAAAATTATTTTAACGAATGAATATATAACTATTCCATTTTTGGTTGAAAATGTATCGTTATTATTACAAAATTTATCTTTATTGAAAAAAAATGTATCTTCTTGATAGAAATTTCATCCGTTTTGGTCAAAGATTCAACTATTTTGTTGACAATTCGACTTTTTTTTTAAATTCATCTACTTGGTTGAAAGTCAGACTAATTTATTAAAAATTTACTTTTTCGCTTGAAAATTCATCGTTTAAGTAAAAAATTCACCTCCTTTGTTTAAAATTGAACTATTTTGTTGAAAATTCAAATTTTCATTTGAAAATTAATTTTATCCACTGAATATATAACTACTCCATTTTCGGTTAAAAATTTATCTTCATTAGTTGCAAATTCATGTTTCATCAAGGATTCTAATATTTTATTGACGATTCGTCTTTTTTATTTAGAAATTCAACTACTTGGTTAAAAGTTGATCTAATTAGTAAAAAATTTATTTCTTTGGTTGAAAATGTATCTTTATTAGCTGAAAATTCATATTTTTTAGTAAAAAATAAATCTTCTTCTTCTTGGTAGAAATTGCATCTGTTTTGGTTGATGATTCAAATTGTTGAAAATTCTAATTTTAAGATAAAAAATAGTTTTATCTACTGGATATATAACTATTCCATTTTTTGGTGGAAATTTATCGTTATTAGTTGAAAATTTATGTGTTTTGTTGAAAATTCGTATTTTTAGTAAAAAATTTATCTGGTTGGTCAAAACTTATCTGTTTTGGTCAAGGATTAAACTATTTTGTTGATCATTCTTTTTTGGTTGAAAATTTAACTACTTGGCGAAAAGTTGAACTACTTTTTATTTTAATCATTCTTTGGTTGAAGATTTATCATTTCGGTTGAAAATTCATCTCTTTCGTTGAAAATTTAACTTTTAAAATTCGTATTTTCCAATTAAAGATTAATTTTTCTAACTAAATATTGAACTATCCTATTCTTGGTTGAAACTGTATCTCTATTATTAGAAAATTCATGTATTTTGTTGAAAATTCGTGTCCTTTCGATATAAACTCAATATTCCTGGTAGACATTTAATCTTTTTTTCATTAGAAATGCAACTATTTGGTTGAAAATTAATCTGTTTTAGTTAAACGTTCAACTATTTTGTTGAAAATTCAACTGCTTGATTAAAAGTTGATCTACTTTGATGAAGAATAATTATTTTGGTCAAATATTCATCATTTTAAATATCAATTTTCAACACTTAGCCAAATCTCTATCTATTCGAAGTACAGTTCAAAATGTATAAAAGTTTCTAAAAATCTGGTGAATGCAGGTAGTGCACGTCGAGTTATCTTGCAAGTAACAAAATATTTGGAATATCTATATTGAAGTTTTGCTCAATATTCGTACTTCCCTAATTATTATAAATAAATCTCAAAATCAGCTCTAAATAAATAAAGCATCCACAAGTTCCCCGAATACAAAAAAGTGTCTTCCTCTAAAAAAGAATTGAAACAGTTAGTTAAAACTCTATCTATTCAAAGTACAGTTAAAAATGTGTAAAAGTTGTTTAGGTCGTTTAAACGACTTCTTGAACAATTTGATGATTGCAGGCACGAAGTGCACGTCGAGTTGACGTGCAAGTGGACACATCCGTGAGTCTGAGAGCACTCGACCCTCTGCAGAGGCTACAAGAAAATTGCATCTTCTGCTATCTTTCAAGTTGAGACGACCAGTCACTTTTTAATATAGACGTCGTACATATCTCGATGGATCGTGTTTATAGATAGACGTGATTGATTACAAAATGAGGAACATAGAGTCGCGTGTGGCAGTCTTATGTATAATTGTACATATTGTGCCATTCTACAATTGTCGGAAAACACGTATGTAAGATTAGCGGGATACGACGCGTCTGTAGTTCCCAGGACACAATACATTCTTGGAATGTTTCAAGCTGGCCGATTAAACTACACAACAGAGAGCACACGTCTCAGTAACGGTCTTCCTCACTATATAAGATAGATCCCACGCTAATAATTCCCTTGGCACAGGTTCAGGATGCTTTGGCGTGACAATAGCCCATCTTTTCCGCAGTTACCTTTTTTATAACTACCCAGGTGGTCATCAACTTCCTGTGAACCTTAAACAAATGATTTGTATCTTTTGGAACTTTTGTTGTTTGGCAAAATGTGTTCCCATCCACAAGTAGTTGTTAACAATTGAGAACCAGATTTAAATTTCTGAGTGTGGTTGATGGTTGTCAGTTTCTTGCTTTGCGGATGCTTTCAAATTTAGTCTAATGGTCCAATGAAATTTTTGCCTTCTCCGAACTATAATCTAAGGTGCTTCAGTATTCAACTTTCTTTCTTCTGTCTTTACGATGTACTCTCCAAATCGTCTGCTTTTCTGTTATATTATTTTTAATGCCTTTTTGTTCCTGACCTTCTTTGCCAACTTTACTTTCATTGTCTTGATGTATCCACACGGTCTTTCCTCTTTCCTTATATTGTTTCAGCTTCACAACCGAACAAAGCAGGTCTTCAGAAACAATTCTTAACAAATGATTGGTACCTAGTGGAATTTTTTTATTTGTCAAAATGAATTCGCATCTACAAGCAGTTTTCAACAGCTGACAACCAAATTATAATTTCGCAATGTGGTCGATAGTTGTCAATTTTTTGCTTTGCGGATGATTTCAAGTTAAGTCTAGTGGTCTAATCAAATTTTTGTCTTCTCTAAACTATAATCTAATGTGCTTCAGTATTAATGCTTTTCTGTTCCTGACCTTATTTGCCAACTATACTTTTATTGTCTTTATGTATCAACACTGTCTTTCTTCTTTCCTTATATTGTTGAAGCTTCACAACCAAACAAAGCAACTCTTCAGAAACATTTTTTAACAGATGATTTGCACCTAGTGGAATTTTTTTATTTATCAAAATGAATTTCTATCCAGAAGAAGTTGTTAACAACTGACAACCAAATTAAAATTTTGCAATGTGGTTCACGGTTGTTAATTGCTTGCTTTGCTGTTGCTCTCGAGTCTAGCGGCCTAATGAAATTCTTTTATTTTCTGAACTATAATCTTTTCTATTCATAAACGTAACGTATGATTAATGTAACGTGCTCCTGTATTTAACTTCCTTTCTTCTATGTTTTTAATGTACTTTCCAAATTGTTCCTCTTATTATACATAATCTGCTTTTCTGTTACATTATTTGCAATACATCTTTGTTCTTGACCTTACTTGCCAAATTTGCTTCCATCATCTTTATGTATCCATACGGTCTTCCCCTTTCCCCATATTGTTCAAGCTTTACAACCGAACGAAGAAAATTTTCAGAAGCAATTTTTAACAAATGATTTATACCTAGTGGAATTTCGTTATTTATCGAAATGAATTTCCACCTACAAGCAGTTGTTCAGAATTGACAACCAAATCGAAATTTCGCAATGTGGCTGATGCTTGTTAATTGCTAGCTTTGCTGTTGCTCTCGAATTTACTCTAGCGGTCTAATGAAATTCTTTTCTTCTCTGAACTATAATCTTTTCTATTCATAAACGTAACGTATGATTAATGTAACGTGCTCCTGTATTTAAGTTCCTTTCTTCTATGTTTAATGTACTTTCCAAATTGTTCCTCTTATTTTACATAATCTGCTCTTCTGTTACATTATTTTCAATGCCTCTTTGTTCTTGACCTCACTTGCCAACTTCACTTGCATTATCACTCGGTCTTTCTTCTTTCTCCACATTGTTCAAGCTTTAAAACCAAGAAGAGAATGTCGTTAATGGTTGTGAATTGCTAGCAAATTTGTAATCCAACATAGGACTAAAACTGATGCTGTAGAATGTATTCTAGTTTTATAATGAAATTGTTGTCTTCCCTGAACTATAATCTATTGCATTCCCAAACGTAACGTATGATTTATCTAACGTGATCCAGTATTTAACTTCCTTGCTTCTATATTTACGATGTACTTTACCAATCGTCTGCTTTTCTGTTATATTATTTTTATTACCTCTTTCTTCTTGACCTTGTTTGCCAACTTTACTTTAATTGTCTTTATGTATCCACATGGTCTTTCTTCCTTCCTTATATTGTTTAAGCTTCACAACTGAAAAAAGCAACTCCTTAGAAACAATCCTCAACAAATGATTTGTACCTAGTGGAATTTTCTTATTTGTCAAAATAAATTTCCATCTACAAGAAATTGTTAACAATTAAAAACCAAATTTTAATTTCACAATGTGGTTGGTGTTTGTTAATGGCTTGCTTTTCTGATTCTCTCGAATTTAGTATAGCGTCTATGTTTAATGTACTTTCCAAACTGTTCCTCTTATTATACATAATATGCTTTTCTGTTACATTATTATCAATGCCGTTTTGTTTTTGACCTGACTTTCCTTTTATTATCTCTATGTATCCATACGGTCTTTCTTATATCCCCATATTGTTCAAGCTATACAACCAAACAAAGCAATTCTTTAGAAGAAAATTTTAACAAATGATTTGTACCTATTGAAACCATTGTTATTTATCAAGATGCATTTTCATCCACAAGAAGTTGTGAACAATCGACAACTTTAATAAAATTTCTCAATGTATTGTGGTTGATGGTTGTCAATTGCTAGCAAATTTTTGATCCAATTTAAGACTGAAACTGATGCTTTAGAATTTAGAATTCAGTCTAGTGTTCTAATGAAATTCTTTTCTTCCCTGATCTATAATCTTTCCCATTCACAAACGTAGCGTATGATTTGTTTAATGAGCTCCAGTTATTAACTTCCTTTCTTCTATTTTTTCAATGTTCTTTCCAAAACGTCCCTACTAGCATGCATAAACTGCTTTTCTGTTATTTTATTTTTTAAGCCTCTTTGGTCCTGACCTTGTTTGTCGACTTTACTTTCATGATCATTATGTTCTCACGTGGTCTTTTTTCTTTTCCCATATTGTTCAAACTTCACAACTAAACAAAGCAACTCTTCAGAGAGAATTCTGAACAAACAATTTGTACCTAGTGGAATTTTTTATTTGTCAAAATGAATTTCCATCTAGAGGAAGTTGTTAACAATTAAGAAACCAACTAAAATTTCACAGTGTGGTTGATGTTTGTTAATAGCTTGTTTTGCTGATTCTATCGAATTTAGTCTAGCGATCTAAGGAAATGCTTTTCTTCTCTGTACTATGATCTTCTCCATTCACAAACGTAACGTATGATTCGTCTAATGAGCTTCAGTCATTAACTTATTTTCTTATATCTTTTTAATGTTCTTCTCAAATCATCCCTACTATCATACATAAACTGCTTTTCTGTTAGGTCATTTTTTAAGCCTCTTCATTCCTGACCTTGTTTGTAAACTTTACTTTCATTACCTTTATGTTCTCACGTGGTCTTTTTTCTTTTCCCATATTGTTCAAACTTCACAACCAAACAAAGCAACTCTTCAGAAACAATTTTTAGCTAATGATTCATATCTACTAGAACTTTTGTTATTTATCAAAATGCATTTCCATCCACAAGAAATTGTTGACAAATGACAACTAGATTAAAATTTCTCAATGTATTGTGGTTAATAATTGTTAATTGCTTACAATTTTTTCAACAAATTTAGGGCTATAACTGATGCTTTAGAATCTAGTCTAGTCGTCTAATATAATCCTTTTCTTCTCGGTACTACAACATTTTCCATTCACAAAGGTAACGTACGAGCTACAGCTATTAACTTTCTTTCTTATATCTTTTTAATTTTCTTTCTGAATTGTCTGTTTTATTATACATAAACTCCTTTTCTGTTATATTATTTCGAAGCCTCTTTGTTCTTGACCTTGTTTGCCAACTTTACTTTCATTATCTTCAAGCATCCACACAGCCTTTCTTCTTTTCCCATGTTGTTCAAGCTTCACAAACGAACAAAGCAAATTTTCAGAAAAATTTTCAACAATTTCTTCCTAAGGCCTACATCTATTTCTGAAACTAACATCTTTCTTTTCTGCTCAATCTGATTCGCTTATCTCATGCTATTCTTGATTAACTTAATTAATCGCATCTTCTATAATCAAAACAAATATTTTTGAAGCAACAAAAATGTTTGGTTGACTCCATTTAGTTGATGCAAAAAAAATTTTGTATAAAAAGTCTGTATGAGATGGTACCATCAAACGGGGTTATTTCGGACATGTGGGGTAAATTCGCACATTCCTACATTGATAGTTTGAATTAATTAAGGTGGTTTTAATCAAAATCTAGAATCAGTTAAGGCTTAAACTGATGCCAGATTCTGGTTACGAGGACCTTAAGTAATTTGAACTATCAATTTAGGAATGTCTGAATTTACCCCATATGTCCGAAATTACCCAGTTTGATGGTAGTGTGTTTTTTATTTTAATCTGGGATAAATCAACTAATGTGGAAAATAAAAAGATGTACTCCGATGACTGCCAGACTATTCAAAAGTTTTATTCAAGAAAATTTCGAATAAAATTCAGATGTCATAGAAAATAAATATATGAGAATGACAACTAACAAGGACCAAAAATCAAAATTTAAAGATTCTGAAAGGTGTTACGGTAGTAAATGAAACTATTAAGATTCCTGGAAAAAAATTTTTTTTAAATTAATTCTTAAAAAATTAAGAAGGTATAAGAACAATTTAAAAGATTGATAAAAATGTCGAGAAAAATCTGGAAGATTTTAAAGAAATTATTTTAATTTTTAAAGATTTTCCAAAATTTTAGGAATAATTCGAGTCATTTTAAAAAATATTTCGTAATTTAAGGATTCTTAAGGAGATTACAAATATTTTTTAACTTTGAAAAACTTCTGAAAATTTATCGAATATTTTTAAATTTCTTCCAACCTTCTAAAAGTTCTTAAACATATTTTGATCTGAATTGAATTTTTCCTACAATTTTGTAATATCCTGTGACATGAAAATTATCTTTTTCAACATATATTTTGAATCTTTAAAAATGTTTCTGTATTTACTGAAGAATCTTAATTGAATAAACTTGAAAAATAAATAGTTTTGCACCTCAAATTATAATTTGATGTGAAATTTTTTTTTTTCTTTCTAAACTGAAAAATCTTTCTTGGCTGAATATTCGCCTTTATAGTTGGAAAATTCATCTCTTTTGATAAAAATTTGATCTTTTTTGGTTGAATATATAAGTTTTCGTTTCAAAATTATTTTTTTTTTTTCCAGAATTCAACGATTTTTTTGAAAATTCGTTTTTTTATAAATACAACTCTTTTTGGTTTGAAATTGAAATCTTTTTTAGTTGAAATATCAACTATAACATTTTTTGTTATAAAATTTCATTCGTTCTGGTTGTTAATTCAACTACTTGTTTAAAAATTGAACTACTTTGTTAAAAAATTAATTGTCCTGGTTGAAGATTCATAATTTTTTTTTTAAATCCAGCTCTTCGGCTGAAAATGTAAATATTTTGAAAATTCGTATTTTTGACAGAAAATTATGCTTCTTGATTGAAAATTAATTTTTTAGTCAAAAATCAAACTGTTTATTTGAAAATTAACTTTTTTTTGAAAATTCATACTTTCGGGTAAAAAATTGGACTGTTTTGTAGAAAATTCGTATTTTTTGAATAAATTCAACTGGATTAAATTTTTTATTTGAATCTTCTTTGGTTAAAAATTCATTTATGTGGTTGAAAATTCCACTGTTTAGTTGAAAATTAACTTTTTTGGTGAAAATTCATATTTTCGGGTTTAAAAATTGGACGGTTTTAATCGAAAATTCGTCTCTTTTGGAAAACAATTCATCTGTCTTGGAAAATAATTTAGCTGATTAAAAATTCATCTTTTTGGTGGAGGATTCACCTATTTTGTTGAAAATTCTTATTTTTTGAATGAATATAACTGTATTTTATTTTAAATTAAAATCTTTCTTGGTTGAATTACCAATTACGTATTACATTTTTCGTTGAGAATTCGTCTCTTCTGCTTAAAAATTTAACTATTTGGTTAAAAATGAGCTTTTGAAAAAAACTTTTTGAAATTTTGATTTGACACAGCTGAAATCTTGAAAAATATTTCTCAATTTTCACAAGAATTTTAGGAAAATCATATTTATATAACCATTAAAACAAATAAAGAAATAACCTTGGATGATAAAGTTATTCAAAATTTTTATTTTGTACTAAAAATGATTTTTCCTTTAAATCGAGGAACTATTATTATAAAATGATTATGCTGTATGATATTGTTGCCCCTGACAATAATATTAATTATCATTAAAATTTTAATAAAAAATAAAAATTGTAATGCGAAATTTCCTATATCAAAAACAAATAAAGTTCTCATTGAAATAATTGTTTAATAATTTATTGTCAAAATATTATTATTTTTTCCTGAAATTTAGTCGCTAAGCTGTTGCAATTATTAATCAAATCATGCATTATTTTTTATCAATAAACTTATTTTGAGATTTAAGAACACGATTTTTAGTTTTTGGAGATATTTTGAAAATTATTAAGATAACAAAAAAAATTTCTTAATACTCCTGGGAAAATTAAACTGAATTAAACTAAATATTAATCAATAATAAATAATTAATTAAAATAATAAACTAATTTAAATTTAAATAATTTAAGGTCAACTTTGAACCTGATTTTATTAGTTTAGCGGTAGTGGGACATGGTGTACAATTTTTTGACAAAAATAAAGGAGTTTCAACAAAATAGTTCAATTTTCAACCGAAACAAATAAATTTTTAATCAAAAAGATGAATTTTCAAACACGAAGTTCTACTAAAGAGATGAATTTTCAACTGAAAAAAAATTAATTTTCAACAAAAAAGAAAAGACGATTTTTCAAAAAAATATTTCGATAATCAACCAAAAATAGTAGAGTTACATTTTCAGCTTAAAAATTAATTCTCAACAACAAAAAATATTTTTTCAACAAAAGAAGTTCAATTTTCAACGAAAGAAATATATTTTCAACTGAAAAGATAAATTTAAAAAAATTGAATATTTAAATATTAATTTGAAGTAATTAATTTTTAATAGAAAAAACGAATTTTCAACAAAATCGGTAAATTTTCAACCATTTTCAAACAATGAGAATAATTTTCTACGAAAAAAAAAACAATTATTGAATGTTTGTTTTCAACCAAAAAAGATAAATTTTTAATCAGAAATGAAATAGTTTAATTTTCAACTTAAAATATAATTTTGAACCAAAATAAAGGAGTTTCAACAAAATAGTTAAATTTTTAAACAGGAAGTATCATTTTCTACTAAAGAGATGAATTTTCAACTAAAAAAAAAATAATTTTTAATAAAAAAGAAAAAAAAAGATTTTTTCAACAAAAAAGTTCAATTTTCCGCGAAAGAAATGTAGTTTCAACTAAAAAAGATAAATTAAAAAAATTGAATAGTTAAATATTCATTTGAAGTAATTATTTCTAGTTACAAAAAAAAAAGAAGAATTTTGAACAGAATCGGTGAATTTTCAACCATTTTGAAAAAAGAATAATGATATTTTATCAGAAAGGACCATGGAATAGTGAATTTTCAATTAAAAACATAATGTTTAAAAACAAAAAGAATGTCAACAAAATAGTTAAACTTTTAGCCAAAACAAACGAAATTTCCAATCATAAAGATGAATTTTCAAACAAGAAGAATAATTTTCTACCAAAAAAACGAATTTTCAACGAAATAGCTCAGTCTTGAAACAAAAATGGTATAGTTACATTTTTAGTTCAAAATATTAATTTTCAACAACAAAAACTTTTTTTGACAAAATAGTGAAATAGTTAAATATTCATTTTAAAAAATTGATTTTTTTCAACCAGTTTCAAATAAGAAGAATAATTTTCAACCAAAAAGGTTAATTCTTAACGTAAAATGTAATAGTTGATATTTCAACCCAGAAAGGTTTTTAAAAAAACTGTTGAATCCAACCAAAAAGGACGAATTGTCAACAAATTAGTTAATTTTTGAATGAAAAAGTAAATTTTTGACCTAAAAAGATAATAATTTCGAATCGAAAAAAATGTTCAACAAACTATTTAAATTTTCAAACAAAGAGAAGAATCTTCACGCAATAAAATAAATTTTTTACAAAGTATTCCAACCAAGTAGTTGAATTTTTAATCAAAAACTCTTGAATTCAATTAATTTTCAGAGACAATTTAAGAAGATTCTAAACTTTTTAGAAGATTTCTGAAAATTCCAAGAAAAATCTAAAAGAGTTGCAGACAGTTTTTTAATTTTTAAAGATTTTTCCAAATTATAGGAGAAATTCGAATTAGTTCAAAAGATTTTGAGGAACTTTAGAAGTCATGAAGAGATGAAAAATATTTTAAAACTTTAAAATATATCTGAAAATTAATCGAATATTATTATATTTCTTTGAAATCTGTGAAAGTTCGTGAAATTTAAAAGAAAATTTAGATTTTTGAAGATTTCGAAAATAAATTTAGAAGATTTTTTAGAATTTTAAAAGGTTTCAAGAGAATAACATTTTTTTAATCGCCTGAAAATTTTTTCATGATTTTTGGTTGGAAAAATCGATTTTTAGAGACAATTTAAAAAGATACTAAACCTTTCAGGAGATTGCTATAAATTCCAAGAAAAATATGGGAGATTTTGTAGCAATTTTTTAATTTTGAAAGATTTTTCGAAATTTTAGGAAAAAATTGAATCTGTACAGAAATATTTCGGAACGTTAGAAGTTTCAAAGAGATTAAAAATATTTTTGAATTTTTTCTAAACTGCTAAAAGTTAATGAAATTTAAAACAAAATTTAGATTTTTAAAGGTATCGAACAAAAAAATTAGAAGCTTTATAAGCATTTCGAAAGGTTTAAAAAAGTTTAATTTATCAAGCTGCATAGGAAAAATTAAAAATTATTTTTTATTTTGGAAAATTAATTTTCAGAGAATGTTTCAAAAGATTTCTAAAATTATAAAAAATACTGTACATGGTGACTTTTATCTTGTTTGTGCAAAAGAAAATTATCATTCGTTCCAATCAGGTAGTTTTTATGAGATTTTCACCCTCGATAGTTTGCTGAACGACTCCTTGAAATCAGTACCTTGTAACACTCGTGCCTCAGGCAGGGCCTGACGATCAATGTCATTGCAAATGGCTGAGCAATGATGCATTCAATGCGGTAAAAACAGAGCCAGACCTAACGAGCCGCGAACAAGCTTGAAATCAGGATTGAGCCGGCTCCTGCGGCTCAGCTGCAACACGTAACGATTCGATAACTTCCGAACCTAACCCACGCCCCACTTCGTCCCGCCGCTCTACCCCACGCCACTGAGCCGCGTGGCGCATCTTTTAACCTGTATTTATTTGTATATTATCCTCAACCAATCTTACATGCATTTGATAACACTAATGAGTAAAACACTTCACGTATAATGACGGGAAATACTTTTATTATTATTTTTGTAAGCCATCCTTTTGCTTTCTTTCTTGCCTTTCTCATCATGATGAAGGAACGTCCAGTAATCACGTAAAGATGATTTTTGAAAATTTAGATCAGATTTTCAATAAAATAGTTGAATTTTCAACCAAAAAATTTTTTCTACCAAAAGAGATGACTTTATCAAAATAGTTGAATTTTCAACCCACAAAGATGCATTTTCAACTAAATGTTGAAATTTTAAACAAACAAAGAAAAGATTGAAATTCAACCAAAAACAGTTTAATTTTCCACTCAAAAAGACGAATTTTTTAGAAAACGATTGAATTTTCAACAAAGAGGTTAATTTTCGAAAAAGAACTTTGAATTTTCTACCATAAAAGTTTGTTTCTTTTTTAACAAAAGACGAATTTTTATCCAGTTGAATTAAACGAAAAAAAAAACAAACATATTTTTCAACAAAATAGTTGAATCCTTAACCAAAGAAATGAATTTTTAAACAACAAAGATTAATTTTAAACCAAATAGATTAATTTTCAAATAAAAATAAAAAATTTCCTGAGCCTAAAATGGAATCGCCTAATTCTCAGTTTAAAAAATTAATAAATAAATATTCAAACAAATAGTTAAATCCTCAAACAAAACGATGAGTTTTCAACAAAAAAGAATTATTTTCTAATCAGAAAGACAAATTTGCAACAAAATACGTGAATGTTCTTCCGAATAGTTGAATTTTTAATTTCTAAACGATAAATTTCTGACCAAAAATGGAAAAGGTTATATTTTCAGATACAAAAATTAATTTTTAATAAAAAACCGAATTTTCAAGAAAAAAGTTACATTTTCAACAAAAAAGATGAGTTTTTAACTAATTAGTTAAATTCCCAACAAAAAAGATAAATTTTCCACCAACAACAATTATTTTCTACCAGAAAATACGAATTTTTAACAAAATACATTAATTTTCAATAAAATTGTTGAATTTTCAACCCCAAAATATTATTTTTTAACAAAAAATTGTATGGTCTATCAAATAGTTTACATTCTCGCCAAATAGTTAAATTTTCAACAAAAATATGAATTTTCAAAAAAAAGGTTATTTTTCATCAAAAGAAATAAATTTTCAACTAAAATAATGAATCTTCAACCAAAAAAATACATTTTTGAAACAGTAGTGTTGTTTTAAAACAAGTGGTTCATTTTTCTACCAAAAATTTATTAATTAACCCAAAAGAAGAATTTTCAACAAAATAGTTGAATCCTAAAAAAACAGATTTTTTCCAACCAAGCAGTTGCATTCTTAACCAAAAAATGATGCATCTTCAAGCAAGAATAATGATTTTTTTTTCAAAAAAAGACAAATTTTCAAAAAAATACATGCATTTTCCACCAAATAGTGGAATTTTTAACTACTTGATTCAAAATTAAACTATTTTGTTACCAATTAATTTTTATGTTTGAAAATTGATCTATTTGGTGGAAATTTCAACTATTTTCTTAAAAAATCGTTTTTTTGTGTTAAAAATTAATTTTTTAACTGAAAACTTAACAGTAACATTTTTTAAAGAAAATTCATCTTTTTTGGTTAAAAATTCAAGTACGTGGTTGAAAATTTATGTATTTTATTGATAATTCATCTTTTTGTACAGAATTAATCTTCTTGTTTAAAAAATAAACTTTATGATTGAAAATTCAACTCTTTGGTTAAATTTTGAGTTCTCTTTGAAAAAATTCGTGCTTTTCTTTGGTTGAGGATTAATTTTTTTCACTATAAATGTAATTGTAACTATTCCATTTTTGGTTCAAAATTCATATTTTAAATTGAAAATTGATCTTTTATGGTTGAAAATAATTATCTTTTTTCTTAATATATTTTTTGGTTGAAAATTCAACTATTTGGTTGTAAATTAACTTTATTGTTGAAAATTCATATTTTCCGGTTTAAATCCAATAATTTGGTAAAAAAATAAACTACTTGGTTAAAAATCAAACTATTTATTTAAAAATAAAACTATTGTGTTGAAAATATGTTTTTTTGTTGTTAAAAATTAATTTTTTCAACTGAAAATTTTACTATTCTATTTCTGGTTGAAAATTTATCTTTCTTGGTTGAAAATTAACATTCTTATTCAAAATTCTTCTTTTCTGTTTTAAAATCTGGTTTAAAATTCAAGTCATCCTAAAAATTGGGGTCAAATAGCCAAGTTAATGGAAAATATTTAACTACTCATCCTGAATTAAGAATTATTTCAAACAATATAAAAATTTAATTTTGGATTCCTGGTAGAAATTTTTAAATAATTCTTCCAATACCTAAGGAATATTAAAAAAAAAAATTAATTACAAATTAGATTAAATTACAATTACAAACCATAAAATGTTGAAATTACTTTCAGTTTTTCAACGAAATTCATAGAAAAGAAAGCAATTTTTTCTTATAAAGTCCTTAAAATTAAATAAGACATCTTTCGACCTCTAAAAATTATTATTTAAAGGCTCTGACTTGGAAATTTTTATTTTTTGTTAAATCTGTACGAATTGAGATTTGATTGTAAATGTGATAGAATATTACGTTTTTGAAAGTTTTTCTCAGATATTTTTTTGTAGGTAAATTGAAAGACAAAAAATTTCTTAATTTGTAAATGTAGGAAAAATAAATTTTTACTAAAATCACAAATAACTTTCAGTTTACTATTTTTTATGAAACTGAAGTTTGTCTTGAAGTAAAGTTTCCATTCATTGAATAAAAATCATATTTCAGTACAAGCATAGATATTTTAAGTGCTAAAACCTTTAATTTATTATGCCTTTTAGAAAATATGAAATACTTTATCCAGCAATTAGAATTTTTTATGAAGCATTCAAATAAGTTTGAAAAAGTTTACATTTTGAAAATATAATATAGAAATTTAGATTTTCTATTAACTTTAATTAAGCTTAAAAAAGTTTAATAGTTTAATAAAAACTTTAAACTGCAAATTTGAAATTTTAAATAAATTCTTTAATTAAACTTAAAATTATTACCCTAAATGAATTTCAAACCCGTTTTATCTGAAAAGTTTCAAGGAAAATGTTCACATTATTTCCAGATTTTTAAAATAAAATAAGCTGAAAATTTATAATTTTTAGAAATCTATACAAAATTGAGGATATTTTATTGCTAATAAGCTAAAATAAGCCAACGTCACAAATTTATAAGCATTTTTAAAAATTGGACCTTCTATATATTTAATAGAATATGACAACTTTTTTTTCCATTTCAGTTTGAGAAATGTATTTCAACTAATATTGACTATTTGGATAACTATATTTAAAGATTGTTTATTTATTTATAACATTTGAAACAGCAGGATTGTAGCAAATGTTTTCCTCGAGAAAATAAACCATGGTTTATTAAAAATCAACAATTTTTGAAAAATTGTTTAAAAGCGATTGTAAGAAAAAAATCATTTGAAAAAAAACAATTTCGAAACAATTATTCTCTGTAAGTTCCAAATTTGTTCAAATAAAAAGGAATGTTTTTTCTTTCATAGGAAATGACTGACAATTTTATAGTGATTTTTAAAATCATAGAAATTTTTTTTCTTTATAGACATGATTTTTGATTGAAATTTAATTTAATTTTTTTGTTTAAAAGCGATAGAAAGAAAAAGATCATTTGGAAAAAATAATTTTAAAACAATCCTTCTCTGTAAGTTCAAAAATTTGTTAAAATGACAAGAATATTTTTTTCTTTCATGGGACATGACTGCTAATTTTATTGAGATTTTTAAAATCACAGCAATTTTTTTTTCTTCATTGACATGATTTTTGATTGAAATTTTAAATGCATTAAGTGCATAAAGCAACAATTAATCCGAGAGGAATTAATCTCACGGTATAAAGTTGTAACGGCGCTCAATCACTGTCTTTTTGTACTCATTTTTCCCGTTAGATCATGCACTCATACATTATTTTTTTTAAATGCTAGTCACATTTTAAATAAGCATAATTTATTTTTTCAGGGATTTTTCATTCACTTAATTGTTAATTCCACTTAAACTTTGATTTTCATTTTTCCCGAGATTGAAGAGAGTAATTGAAGGTTTCAAGAAATTAAAAAAAAATTCAAAGGATTTTCAATATTGTAGGGTATTTTAAAAGATTTCAGATCATTTACAAGAAATTTAACAATTTTCAAGACATTTCCAAGGATTTGAATGATTTTATGGAATTTGAAACAAAAATTTTACTAGCTTTTTAATAATTTCAAGGGATTTTATAAGATTTCAATGACTTTAAGGGATTTCGAAGGATCTTAATGATTTTAGGGTATATTCTGAAAATTTTGAGGAATTTTCAAGAGCTTTAAAAAGTTTAAAGGGATTTTAAAAAATTTCAAAGGATCTGAAATATTTTCGGGTATTTTAAAAGATTCCAAATGATTTGAATTTTCAAGGGATTTCAAAATATTTAAAATTTTTTGAAGTATTTTAGGGTATATTAAAAGATTCCAGAGGATTTTATAAGATTTTGGAAGATTTCAAAGATTTTGAAAAATTTTAAAGGATTTGAAGGACTTAAGGGTATTTAAAAAAAAATTAAAGCAAGAGCTTTAAAAAGATTCGAATTGCAAGATTTCAAAATATTTTGTTAAATTTCAAGGAATTTTTAAGAGTATTAAAAAGTTTCAAAGGATTTGAAATTTTTATGGAAATTTTAGAAGATTTCAATGTATTTCTAATAAATTGAAATAATTTGAAGGTATTCCAAACGATTTTAACGATTTTAGGGTATTTTTAAAACTTCCAAAGAATTTTAATTAGCTTTATAAATGTCGAGTGATTTCAAAGTATTTAAAATATTTTAGGGTATTTTGAAATATTTCAAGAGATTTTATGAGATTTCCAAAGATTTTAAAGGATTTGAAACATTTTAATGTATTTAAAAGATTCTGAGAAATTTTTTTCTAGATTTTTAAAACTTGAATTAAAAGATTCCAGAGGATTTTATAAGATTTTTAAAGATTTCAAAGATTTTTAGAAATTTCAAAAGATTGGAAGGACCTTTAGGGTTTTTTCAAAATATTTCAAGGAGATTTCAAGAGTTTTAGAATATTTGAAGAAATTTCAAAAAATTTCGGGTATTTTGAAACATTTCGAGGAATTTTAATTGATTTTAGTAATTTAATGGAATTTCAAAGGATTTAAAGTATTTCAGGGTATTTTTTTAAATTCCAAGGAATTTTCAAAAGTTTAAGAAAATTCCAAAGGATTTTAAATATTTAAGAGTATTTTAAAAGGTTCCAATGAATTTCTAATAGATTTTAATAATTTGAAGGTACGCCAAAGGATTTTAAAGATTTTAGGGTATTTTTAGGACTTTCAAACAGATTTCAAAGTATTTAAAATATGTTAGGGTATATTAGAAGATTTTGAGAGATTTTACAAGATTTGCGAAGATTTTAAGGGATTTGAAATATTTTAGTGTATTTTGAAAGAGATTCTAAGTATTTTTTATAGATTTCAATTATTTACTTGAAGCGATGCCAAAAGATTTGAATGAT